>PVKM010003742.1:0-55786 GCA_004027735.1 Carollia perspicillata | reverse complement strand
TTCACTTATTGGCTAGAATACTGTTATAAAGAAGAATTTTCTCTTGTCAACCATTTTATTATGCTGAGGTGATCTGTACAAAAACATAGGATAAATGTTTATTTCCCTTTGTATACCAGTTTTCAAAATAACAAGTTAACTTCTGGTATCACTCAAAAGTGACACTGAGGTTTGTGTGATTTTTCCTCTCAGAATCACAATGAACTCTTAGGTCAAAGTAAATTGATGTGTTTCTGTTCCAATCCACTGTGGTTATTTTTATTGCCCCTTTCCTTCACTTTTTAAAAGAGATTTTATTTATTTATTTTTAGAGAGAGGGGAAGAGAAGGAGAAAAAGGAGAGAAACATCAATGTGTGGCTGCCTCTCGCTTGCCCCCACTGGGGACCTGGCCTGCGACCCAGGCATGTGCCCTGACTGGGAATTGAGTCAGTGACCCTTTGGTTCATAGGCCAGAGCTCAATCCACTGAGCTCCACCAGCCAGGTGCCCTTTTACTTTCCTCAGGGTATCTTTAAATGCAAATATATAGGTTGCTTCTGAATTGTGAGTCATGTACAGAAGTATTTCCACATTAAATTAGTTAATTTTAGCACTCACATGATTTCACATAATATATAGAATAAAACTTCAAGTGAGCATCATATATAAAATAGATTATATGTTTTAAATTGTAAGTTCTTAGGGCAATAATATTTGTATCTCTAAACCCAACAGAATAAAACTATTTGAAAAGGAAATTTAAATTTTTAATAATAGCTTTTAAAAATTATAACAAAAAGGGAATTAATGCAATGTAGAAGTTCCTTAATTATTTTGGATAAAATATTTCTTAGATTTCAGGTTTAATTTGAACTTTCAGGCTCGTTTTTTCTCCTGCAGACTTCTGCCTTCCATATACTCTGAAGTCGTGGTTATCCTTTCACATATATGAGACTATCTACCTTCTACTTGTGCAAACCTTCATGTTAATTTCCTGCATTAGACCATTTGCCCTACTATGTACTTCAACCTGCTTCATCCTTTCCAATCCTCTTACTGTTCTACAAAAAAAAAAAAAAGGAAAAATTTTAAGTTTTGTAGTTCATCTGAAGATGACTGTACCACAAAGATTCTGGCATTCTGAGCGAAGATGCTAAAGAAAAGGATATTTGAAAGTGACATTTCCTCAGTACGATAATATATTTAAACATGAACTTTCACATAGTGATGTAAGAATCATAAATAGGAGCAGAAGACTCTGCATTCGGGGTCCTTCCCGTCTGCCAGGAATGAACTGCATTACTTTCTTTGGTTTCCACACGTAAAAGGCAGGAATAACTGCCAATCTCTACTGTCTGCACAGCCCATCATGTGGTTTAAACATGGTACTGTCCCATGTAAAATCACCCAAATATTTTAGATTCAAAAGGCCACAAACCACATCACTGCCCCCAAAGTTAGGCTACTGTTGTTACTAAGTTTGGAAGTGATTAAGTGCGAAAACACTTCTGATAGCTTCATCAATACTTGAGGTTTTAGAAGATACATGTATTACAACTTAGTCGTTGCATCTTCATATTTAAGAGTTCTATAAATTTATCAACCCATTAACTTTATAAACATTGCATTATTGTACTTTAAGTGGAAAGCTGTGTATTATTACTAAGGGTGGCTCACTGTACTTGAACTATGTTGTGAACCATGGCAAGGTGAAATCAGTCTAGGTCCCAATCAAAGTATTTAAGTAAATTCATGTCTGGATGATATGGGGAAAAAATGACTACTTATCCCCGGTGAGATGGCACTTGAGGGTGACAGAACAACCTAAAGCCAACTTCTATTAAAAATGGGAGAACAAATATGTCAACTTGCTGCTATTTTATTAATGGATACTCGCTCTCCACAGCTTAGCTCTGAAAAGAAAAAGTATTTCTTACCACAAGAATGAAGATTATTAAAAATAACATCAAACGAATTATAATTTCATGCATAGGATTCAAAGACCTCGGCAAGCCCCTTTTTAGAAAATGTCAATGATATAAAAGTAGCCCAACAGAAAATGCACAATCTCAAAGGTGGCTGAAGTACTTTCTAGTATCGTCGTTGCGGTCGAGGCAGTCATTAAGTATAAAACAAAAGTGGCACCCTGGGCCCCAGTGCACACCACCACCAAGGGGCAGTCACCTTGATATCCAAAGGTTAGAAAGGCAGCAGAGTTCAGAAAGACAAACCTGCTGTGTCAGGTGTGTCAGGAAGGCAGCCACATAAGCAAATGTCAAAGAAGCCATCTGCAAGGATTTACATAATCCTAGAGATTATACTCGGAGGGTGAAAAGTCTGGTGAGCAGAGCCTTTGCTGCCCACACAGCGAAGAGGGGCACACCTCACACGGCTGCCACAGTGCAGAACTGAGTCATCAGCCACCCATTAGCTTTATTTTCCTTAACATTCCTTCCGTCTCTTGTCCGGTTGGGGTGAATCTGCGTTCTGGCTTAGATAATTTGCTTTAATGACTTGGTGCTCTTCCAAATCATAGCCCGGCTGATACGGGAATATTGAGTTGAACCATGTGAAATGGCCAGTACAGGCGCACCTCATTTCACTGCGCTTAGCTTGACTGTGCTTCACAGATGTTGTGTTTTTTACAAAATTGAAGGCAAGCCCCTCCACCAACAAAAACATTATGACTCACTTTATTGTGGTGGTCTGGCGCCAAACCCACAATATCTCTGAGGTCTTCTTATATGTGACCACTTTGACTTTCAAGAACGGCAATGTCACATGGTACAAGCTAACACTTGATACTATCATAGTGCTAACTACCCACTGTCCCGTAGTGCAGGCGTTTCAGGAGAGCCAGATGGGGCTCCCACCTGTGTGCACTCAGGTGAACACACACACAGATATAAATACACACACAGATATATATACACACAGATACACACACACGTGACTTAAGGGAGGCACTAAATATAAAGAGCAACTTTTTAATCTTGTACATCCATTGAATAAGCATATTACATAATTATATATACACATCCACAAAGGCACAGTCTACTTTGCAGTTACCAAAATTAACTGGATTGACAATCTATAGGTTCAGCATAATGATTTCCAGGCAATGAAAACAGCTTGGATGACATACTGCCTATAGCTATATAATATTACTATACTTTTGGAGTGGCCACATCAATATTCTATTTAGGACTGCGCTACTGCCCAGAACTCCTCCCTTCCCAGAAGCACAATGTCCTGCTCCAGTCCTGCCAGCTGCCGTAGGAAGCTCTGGGAAGTCCCGGAACAGACACTGGAGACGTGCTGAGTGGCTGGCTCTGTAATGCCCCAGTCAGTAAGTTCAAGTAGCATTTTCAGGGAGAGCTCAGCCTTAATACACTACCTTCGCTGGGCCTGAAATTCTTTTCTGGAGCTTAAAAATCCAAAGAATCCTCCACCTACCGACAGTGTTCCCCCTTCACACCATTCGACATGAAAACACTTGTAAATGCCCTGCTTGTTGTTTTTAGCCTCTCCCGACTCTCAGAACGCTGTCCCAGCGACTGACAACTGCAGCCTCAGTGGACGGCAGCATTTCACAACACCTCGTGGAACTGGACTGCTTCTCTGTTTTGGGGAAAATGTCCACTGGGACCGAGGGTAGGAGATTATAGGAATCGTCTCCTCAGCCTGATAAAGTAGCTCGTAGCAGGCCCAGAAATCCATAGCAATTAAAAGGCAAATACAAGTTAAATATAGAATTTGTACATCTATTGTGCATTATAACCAAAGATCTGATCTCGTTCACAAATCATTAATTATTCCTTATCACTAACATCCCTGTGAAGCAGTAGGTAAGTGATGGGACATTACTAGGCCATTGAAACTAAAACTCGGGACAATGGCTGCCAATCGTCATTTGTTTATCTGTAAGTGCAGAGCGGCGGAGGTGGCTTACCACACACAGGCAGAGGTCAGTTTCTAAGGCCTGGAGCAGGTCTGTTTCAAACCCACACGACTACACTCAGAAAGAAACAAGGGAGAGAACGATTTCTCGGTCAGTCTCCCAGAACTTAAAATAATGCTCGGATAACTCAATTCAAAAAATATTCATGGAGAATATAATTGGCTTATTATAAAGAACGTAGCAGAGAATGAAAGTTTAATGGTTTGAAAGTTCTGACTCATTAGATTATATCTTAGAATTATAATGATCAGTTATTCCTTGTAGGCCAGTTATCAATTTATAGTACCTCAGCACCGAATGTACCATTTCCCCCTTGCTTTGTAACGGTAAAGCTGGACTCTGTAAACATCTCTTCTGCCAGCTGGCAGAACGTTCAGCTTTGTCCAGCTCTGACCACAGAGGTCAGCGGTGATTCTGTAAGGGGAAGGGCACTTCCCTGCAGGCGGCTCTAGCATGCCCAGCCCGGGGAAATGGAAGACAGCTTGCACAGACCAACCAGGACCGTCACCTGTCCTCGAGTTTCGGTAGGGGACATCAGAGCAACTTTAGCCCCCCATCCTTCCAAGGTGTCAGGACTAGTCCTAAGCCGCTCACAGGCAGCAGCAGGCCCTTGCCCTTTGGCAGGTTTTCTCCCCACCCACAGGCTGGGTGTTTCCTTAGCAGCTACATCCTCTTTGAAGAGGTCTCATCTTGGAGGAGGGCCTCTCCCAGTCCCCATTCCTCTATTAGCCATTCCCCTCACCCTGGACACGGGCTGATCTGTCATTACTTCTGAACCCCTAGGGGTCTCTTTTACACCTTCTAGTAGTTAACCACACATATCTATGTTGCTTTACCTCTCTGTGCGTACACTGAAAACCACACACCTCAAGATTCATTCTAATCTACTCCATTTTCTTATTTGTAACTGGGAGAACCACTTTGAGTACTCTGGTCACTATTATTTTAGACCCTTGAACGGATACTATTTACTATCAAATTGAATAAATATGAATGTACACATTTATGTCCCTAATGTTTTTGGTTCAAAAGCATAATGGTAAAGACTGGATATCAGATTATATAAAAATTATACCTATCTCTCCTGCAAGGAACCAGAAAACTTAAAAAAACAACAACAAACCAATAAACTGTAAAAAGTATTTATAATATAGCTCTCTATTTAAAAAGTACCAATAGTACAAAAGTAAAGAACTTGATACAGAAAAAGAACCACACTGGGGGTAGGCACAATGGATGAAGCAAGTTAAAAACACAAACATAAAATAAATAAGTCATGAGAATGTAATGTATAGCACGGTGACTACAGGTTAACTACACAAATTATGTTTTAGGGGCATGATTTTCTTAAAGTTTAACCTCTTTGGGCTTTGCTGAACTTGTCAAATCTGTAAATTTATGTCTTTTGTCTAACTTGGGAACGTTTCAGCCATTACTTCTTCAAGTGTTTTTCCTGAGTCATTCTCTGTTTCCTCTTCTTTGACATAGCAGAAGGTCTCTGTGAGACCTTTTGAAATTGACCACAGACTACTGCAGAGAGAAATTAAAGAAATATTAATAGCCCTGGCTAGTGTGGCTCAGTGGATTGAGTGAGGGCCTGTGAACCAAAGGATCAAGGTTTGATTCCCAGTCAGGGCACATGCCTGGGTTGCAGGCCAGTTCCCAGCAGGGGACACACACGAGAGGCAACCATACATTGATATTTCTCTCCCTCTCTCCTTCCCTTCCCTTCTAAAGATAAATAAATAAAATCTTTTAAAAAAAGAAATATAAATAAATAGTGTAATTCACAAATTGGAAGGCTCAATATTGTTAAGATGTCAAGTCTCCCTAACTTCATCTATAGATTCAAGGAAATTCCAGTGAAAATTCCAGAAGGAATTTTTTAAATAAAAACAAATTGATAAGTAGATTCCAATTTTTTAAAATCAAACTACAAGTAACCCAGAACAGTCAAAGCAATTTTGACAGAAGAACTAAGTTGGAGGCCTTAAGCTACTGAATATCAGTACTTACTCTAAATTTAATGTCACAAAGACACTGTGGTATTGGTAAATGGACAGAGACTAAAGAAAGAGAAGAAAGGTTCAGAAATAGATCAACCCTTAGGATCAACTGATTTTCAAAACAAGCAGTTTAGTGGGGGCAAAAGAGAAAAATGTTTTCAATGAATGTCGCTGGAACACGTAAATTTCTGTGTGTGTGTGTGTATATATATTTAAAAGGTCTTTCAAAAAATGATTTCTATATTTTCTATTTTGTTTACAACTATATAGAAAAGCTACTGATTTCTGAGTATCTGTCTTCCTGATTATTCATCTGGATACCCTTGAGTGATATACTCTACTTTAAGTTTTAAAAGCATCACTACCACGGCTAGTATATTAAAAGCCCACTGTAAGGCAGGGACCTGTAGAAACTGGAAGGTTTGGCAGTAACTCAGTGAGAAATGAAGGCAGTCAGCCAGGGTCAGAATAATAAAGGTGGAAAGAAGTAGTTGAATTGTTAATATATTTTGAAGGTGCAAGATTTCCTGATGGGTTAGGTGTTGTGTGTGAGAGGAAGAGAGATATCAGAACTATCCCTAAGAAAGTGAAAAGAAAGAGTGATCATCAGCTGTGAGGGTGAAGGCCACAACTAGAGCAGGTTTATGTGGGAAAATCGAGAATTTCAATCATCATTGAGTTTTTGAAGGTTGCATAATTTCCAGCTTCTAGATTTTGGAGGTTGCATTTGTTTTGAGAGTCTAGCCCTGTCTTTGACGGTTTCTCTTTGCAGATACAGCGTGATGCCAAGCTTTAAGCTTCCCAAAACCTGCAAAAGTCCATGCTGCTGTACTGGAAGGATCATCAAGGACTCAGCAATCACTGACTCCTCAGTGTGGAGCCCCAGGGCACTACAGGAAATAACCTGAAAGCCAAAGGTGTAAGGTCAGAGCTCTACATTCATTGGTATCATATGAGCACTCAGGCCCTCTGGTGGACTCGGGCTCGGGAAGCTTCCAGTTGGATTGGTTTGCACCAGGAAATCCACCAGTACTTGCTGTATCATTACAGAGACCAAAGTGTAAAGAAATAAAAAGAGACTTCAACACCCTTCCCAAAGAGTTTTGGAAACTGTGTTTTCTAAGGAAGGGAATTCCTGCGACAGGGAATCTACAATCAAGTTCGCAAAACACTTCAGTTCACTTCTTCCTGAAAGACCTTCTGAGAGAATCATCAAAGGTTCTGCAGCTTTCACAAGGAATTAGACTAGATGTGCTCTATTGTTTCCTTCTGATACAAAATTGTTTGAACTTACCGAATTAACTATATTAATCAGAATGACCCTGGAGCACACAGACATACAGTACAGCATAGGGAATATAGTCCGTATTGTAATAACTAGGTATGGTGCCAGGTGGGCACTAGACTACAAGGAGGATCGCTTTTAAGTTACACAGGTGTCTAACCGCTATGTTGTACACCTGAAACTATTACAAAATAACATTCCATTTCAACTGTAATTGAAAAAAGAAAGGCATACGAATTGGAAGGAACCATTCTGCAAGGGCTGTCAGAAAACTTCAGACCAAGATTCTTTTAAAAACCAGAAATAGAAATGTCCTACGCAAAAAAAAAAAAAACAACAGTGGTGGGGGTGGGGATTTGCCACTGGCAATACAGTGCTAATACTTGTCACTGAGTCTACTACACTCAGGCAGCCTAGGAACAAGAAATTAAAACTTGAACTAGAACTAAAAACTGAATCAAGGTAACTAACACATATATTAGATGGTTGGCAGAGTCTTATGCCAATGTTTCATAACATTCTAGACCCCAAAAGAGTGGTATAATGACTTCATATTACATTCTTCTATATAACATCTTTATAATGACTTCATATCGCATTCCTCATATAACATCTGTGACAGATTGCAAACTGCCGCAGATGTTGTATTTAGCTACTGAACTCGACATAACACAAGTCCGTGAAGCTGGACACGTGTCGAGAATATGCTATGGAGAAACGACAGCAGCCTGGGAAGCTGATGTGAGGGGTCCATAAGGAGGGATGGCAGAGAAATATGTAAAGATGCTCAGCTTCCAACACGTGGCATAGCTGTGGACCACTGGGACCTACAAAAGCAGACAGAACAGTTGGAGTAGAGCAAGCAACATAAGAAAAGCAAGCTCAAGTGGCAGCAATAAACACAAGCACTCTATAGTTAGAATAAGGATAAATCACATTAATAATTTCATAGGACCCTGCAATTTTAGATGGAAGTGGCCTTAGAAATAACCTTGCCCAACTTGCCTGTTTTATGGAGAGTAACCTAAAACCCATAAGTGTAGTGAATTAACAAAAGATGATGGCAAATTAAAGTTATTTTGGGAGAACAAGGATGGGATTACATCACCAAACAGGGTCTCTAATGCAAGTGTCAGATCTCTGTTAAAAATGATAGAGCTGTTCCAGAACATAAATTATTTACAAGCAAAAACAAAAGGGTGAAAATTTCCATTTGATCTGAGCTTTGTGTGTTGATTTGGTTAAAATGAGAAATAAAGTAAGAAACACACACAAATCCATCCAGTTACAAATAAGTAATTACAAAAAACTGGGTGTTTCAGTACCTTTTCACATAAATTCTCCGGGGATGAATGTGCTTTACCATGAACAGTGGGAATAAGCGTGTGCAGGAGAAAAGAAGACCCTGGGCTTTGGGGGGAAATGCATCTGGATTCAAATCTCTCTCCGACAGATAATCTTAAGGAAGTTACTTGTTTTTTGTGAGTACCAGTCCATTCATACATAAATTACTGACAGCAACACCTACCTCCTAAGGTTCTTAGGAAGATTTTCTAAAGTAGCACCTACATACATAAATATTCTATTAGTTAGCAATGCCTTAAAAAGAGCTATTTCCTTTCCTTATTCTTCTGTAAACATCTCTAGCAACAATAACAACCACTCACATTCAACCAGTGCTTGCATGTCAGGCACTTTCTAAGTGCCCTAGTTATGCTGATTCACTAACTCCTCACAGTAATTCTGTGAGGCAGGTGCTGTCATTATTCCTATTTTTATTGTAGTTAAAGAAACTGAGCCACCAAGCATTGAGGTCACACAGTTCCTTTGTGGTGATGTCAAGACTTGAAACCCACGCAGTCCAGAGTACAGTGGAACCTTAGTTCTTCAAGTTCATTCATTCTGGAAGGCTGTGTGAGAAGTGATTTGATTGAAAACCGAATCACACTCCTACTGGCATGCTGTCCCCTTTGTCTGCTGCCTGAGAGCCAGGTGACTGACAACACAGGTATTAGCATGAAAGAGTTGTTGGGTCGAAAACTGAAGTTTTGTTTGGCAACCAAGACTTTTTTTTACATGAACAACTTGGTCAAGAAACAAATTCTTCGAGATGGCAGACGTTCGAGAACCGAGGTTTGACTCCTGAAATTCCAGTAAAAAGGCTGCGGTAACTCAAGAATTAGCTCGGAGAGTAATGTAAATGTCATTTATTCACTCTGACTAGCTCCCGTTATCCCTTCCATTTTAAAATACAAAGAAAATTACGATTCGTACATTAAGGTAGTTTAATGCCAAGAACTACCACCAATACTTAATTAAAATAACAAAAGGATTCCATAGTACACTGTGTTTCTTTACTCTGGCTGGCTATGAATGAAAGTTTTGTACGAAGCCGTAAAAACAACAGAGATGCCCACATTCCACCCCTTCTCTCTGAATACAAACTGTAGGGCGATGCTCACGTATTTCTAAAGCACTCCGCATAAGATCTTCGCGCACAGCCCCAGTGCAGAATTGCAGTTCTAAACCCAGAAGCTGTAACGGTGGTGCAAGTCAAGTAGCATCTGGAACCAGATGACTGTCAACGTAAAATTTCAAGAGAGAAGTGGTGGTGGAAAGCTGTGTTAGTGCAACGAGAGGAATGAATACATGAGTGAGCCGCCAGACGGGAAGGCAGGGTTACACCCCAGGTCCAGGATGGCCCGGCTCGAAGGAGGCAAAGTGAGGAGAAAGGCAATCTCTACGCCACAGCAACCGCTGGGCAACACGATCGGAAGCCTTGTTTGTAAACTATGGGAATATGTGCTCTTTGTCACTGCTTATCCTTGCAAAGAGCAAGACACTGTCCTCCTTATTGTTGGTACTCTGTTTTATATCCCGTGACAACCACTAGTTTTGCTACTAATTGTTGCAGTGACTTTGTCCTAATCTTGCTGATAAAACATTTGAGATTCGGCTTAACTTTCTTACCTTAAAACTTAGGAAATAAATTCAATGTAAAATGATCCTCAACCAATACTAACATATCCATTAAGTAAAATATGGATGGTTGGGAAGCACACGAAGCATCTGGAGGGTCCCTTTCACGACAGCAGACCTCAGCTACCATCGATACTTAATTAAAATAACTTAATTATAAAAAGAAGTCAACCTTAATAATAGAAATACTTAATAATACTTAATAATAAAAAGAAGTCAAACACGGCGCTAAATAAAACTCGAAAAGCTGTTTTTCACAGAGTTAAAATATTCCATAGGTAACATCTAACTGAGGCTCCTACATGGTGGTATTATAATTGAACTAATAAAGAGGAACATTACTTTTTTTAAGATCATAATTGCAGACAAGCAATTTAATCTAACAAACTCTTGGAGTTCTTGTCCATTTTTATTTTAATGACTGTTTATTGAGAACTGAATGGAATCTGTGGATCCTTTGCCCAGAACAGAAACACAAATGCACAACGAGAGAGCACTGCCCACGTATCGTCTGTGAGGTCGCACACCTTGGCCAGATTCTGAAGAATCCTAATATTTTAATACTTCTAAAGACTCGCTGAGGGGAAAAACTCATTTTCTGTAATCTAAATATTTCACACCACGGATGCAAGCCATTTCACAATGACAGAGCTGCAGATTTCCCTCACACTCGTATCCCCACGGCTCCTGCACGTCCCTAAAGGAACGACTCAATGGTGTCCCAAAGTGACCTTGCACTTGCTGACTTGACCCTCTCCGCATTCAGCACCACTTCTGAATCTTCCTGGTTCATAACACATGATGACTGTGCAAAATGGTGAAAACATGCTCATGTAGAGTTGGAAGATAGATGTTTGAGCCCAGGCTTGATACTTTTTAGCAGTATGACCTTAAAAACATTTAACCTGTGCCCTCAATTTACTGCCTAAGTTTAATCCAACTTCACAAAGCTCTAGTGAGTACGGGGCAAAGCTTCGGTTTTCTCATCTGATAAATGGGAATGTGGCAATGGCATTTGATAGGGTTAGACGATTACGTAAGATAATGCAGGTAAAGTGCACAGTGAAATGCCTGCATAGAGTACATGCTCGGGAACTGGCTATTACTGCGCCCTGTAGGGTGCTAGGTGCTGGGAAAATATCTGTCTTGTAGGGTAAAAGAGATACGTATGAAGTTGGAATAAAAAGCATGTTAAGTGAATGGCAGTCCCCCTTTCCCTTCCTGTTGCCAGGAAGAGGCACGGAGACACATGTAAATCAGCGACAGGCTGAGTAGAAGCCAGAGAGGCTGCCCGGCTCCTCCTCTCCTCTGCAACTGAAGAACTCCCTCCTAGGCTCAGGGGGTGTGAGTGGCGGATAAATCTCCCCCGAATTCCTCTGTGGGACCTGCCTCACATAGAAGAGAATCACCCCCCTCCAGTCCCCTCTCCTTCCCAGGGCACCAGTGACTCAATTCCAGGGACTGACTGACATGAGGACAGAAAGGCCAAGCCCTCAGTCCTAATTCAGGACAAGTCTGAAGGGCCAGCCCAGCGCCAGAGTTCCCTGAGACGGAAGCTTCCTGGGAGACTGAAATGCGGTTCGACCTCTCCCCCTGCCCAGCCCTGCTTCTTTCACTCCCTGCAGGTATTGATCCCAGAATCCGCCTGCATCCGAACCTGTCTCGGAGTCTGCTGCCTGGGGAAATGACTTATGACACTTGCCCAAAGTCAAAAAGCTAATGAGAGATCAAAACGGGATTTACTACAGATGTGCCAGCATAACTCCGCAATTACAGACTGGGCAGGACAGACCGAGTGAAAAGATGAACCGAAGGCTCTGTAGGGTAATGTTATAAATAACACCCTAACCTAGTCTAAAAGGGCCTCCTTATTTTGTGGATCCAAAAAACTGAAGAATCTCTATCGACGCTGGGCTGACGTGAAACAAGGGAGCCTCCATCCCTCTGTGGAGGAGAAAAGGACAGGGTCGTGAAGAAGGGGAATTTCCTGGGATGCTTTTGATTTCCCTGCAGAAGCAGAGAGACTAATTGGACAAAAGGGCTTAAAAAGAGAAAGGTTCTGGCCTTTCATTTTGTATGAGAGGAAACTGTGACCCAGAGGGACCCTGCATTGACTGAGGGTACAAAGTAATAGAGTCCAGTCTAGGCCTCTTCATGGCTAGAGTCCTCCAGCCTTGTCTTCGATGTGTGATTTTGACATTCTATGTAAAGCGTGATGCCCAGAAAAGATTCCTACCTACTTCAATCTAAGTACAACGTATATTATAAAACTAAAGGTGACTTGATTGAGCACCAATGTCACTCTCCCCTCCCGTCAGGGCGGATAATGGGGATCTGACGGGGTGAGGAGTTTTCACAGCACAGCTTTACCCAGCAGTCAGAATTCATTATCTACACCTCTAACTACATCAGCAATTAAAGTCCATCAAATATTGTAACTTAATGGTCTTATCTCAAAGTGAGGATAATAATTATTATCTCACTCAATAGGATGCCATACAGACTAAATGCTGAAGGGCACCAGGCCGCTCTAAACGCCACATAAGCAAACAGCAGGGCATTCCTCACAGCTGCTTCTAGCAGGTTAATGCTGGCACTGGCTGATTTTACACGGAGCTGATGGGAAAGAGCCTAAGCAAGACACGCAACATTTAGACATCTGTTTCTAATCAGGAGATCAAGATTGAAACTGAGAGTTATTAATTTAATAAAAACATTTCAATTCAAATAAGAAAGGCTTTGAAAAAATCCCTGTGGTAGGCAAATTTACCGCCAAGATCTTTAATGGAAAAAAAAACAAAAACAAAAACAAACAAAAAACAGTGTAATGGAAGGGAAGTTAAAAGAAAACTATGATGACCTTTATAATATTTTATAATTGTTCGAATAAAATAGGACAAACATAATAAGAAAAAAATGTCAAGGCCATTTTTACACATTTTTAACTGCTTCTAATAGGTACTAACTATACCATTCATTTTTATACACTATTTCTTGCTTGCTACAAATCTCTTAGAATCTCTCTTTTTTTTGGTTCAGTGAAATAATCATAAATATAATTTGCTAAGAAGCATTACCATATCTAGTCTTTTACCCAAAATGCTCCAAGAACAAACTTGGTCCCACAACACTGAAATATTTAAAACATTTGTGTGTGTTTCATTTGCTTTGCTGGGCAGAGCTGAGGGGCAACGTGCAAAAGCCCCTCCCACAGCTGGGCTCAGCTCAGGGTTTCCCTCGTGGGAACCGGGCGTTAGGGCCCTTGACAGGCAGCACTAAAGCCCTTCGATTCTTTCATCAATTCCCAAGGCTTCTTTGAAAAATCTCTTTCCACTTTGCCACAGCATTTTAATTTCCCCTTTTCTCCTAACCTGTTTCCTCTTTGTCTGGTCACAGTAGTTATAATTTGCAGATGAAATTAACATATAGAAGAAAAGACATACGGAAGGAAGTGAACGAACATCAGAATTTCATATGAAGATAGACATGGTTAGAAAAGGGATGATAACAGTACTAGCCTAGGTAACTAAGACAATGCAGTAGCAACTAATCTGCCTAGCAACCAGCCCATGGCTTGGGTGCAATCAGTCACCCACTCATAAATTTATGATGTTCCTATATTTATGTGTAGACACTTACATTCAGCTATGGGAAAACTCCAGAGAAAAGCATTTGTGTGTTTGCATTCCTTGCAGGAAAACACAAAATACAAAATAATATTGTTGAGAAATTATACAAAACATGTTGGATGAAATCAGTGGTTTTCAAAATAAGTAACTCCCTTCAAATGGGGACATCTCAAGAGTTTTCATGAAAGCACGAATAGTTTTAAGACACAGTTAGTTTAAAGGAATTAATTTCTGGATGCTAAATAAGCAAATGACCACCTTCCCTAACTGTCAGGGTAGAAATGATCTCTCTTCAAGAAAAACAATCAGATGTAAGATTTCTAACTATTAAGGGAAAATCTGTCATGTATTTTTAAAAAATGGATAATAATGGATATGAAATAGTTATGGTAAATATTTTATTATTATATTAAAAAGAACAAAAGCTTAACTTTAAATGTCGATCATCATCATATCCCCCAAATTCTGTCATTTACAAATGTTTAAACTTAAAAAGTTTTAGCTGTCAACATAAAAATGTGCAAGGGATTAGAAATTTCTTGATACTCATAGGGACAGGGTGAGCAAAAGACTTCGCGAGCCACCAGACTAAATACACACAACTCTGAGTTTCACTGACCTCCCATGTTCTAATGCCCAGACCGTGAACACGGAGCCGTGCCTGTCAGCCCCAGACTGACGGGAGTGACAGGAAGAGGCGGGCCAAACTGAGGAGTCCTTTGTAGAGTGGGGGGAGACTGGAGCAGGGTGTCACCAACGAACAGCAAGGAACCTGTCAAGCTGAGAGGCAGGGGCCCGGAGCTCGCCTGCGGGCGGGCGGGCAAGTGCAGAGGAGGAAAAGTGTGTGCGCCCCAGTGGAAAATGCAAAGGGCAGGGGTTTTCAGGTCACAAGCAGCTTGCATTCAAATTCGAGTTTTACCACTTTTTGGCTGAGTCACTTGGGAGAAGTTACTTTCCATGTTGAAGGTCAAATAAGAGGATAGAAAAGAAAGTGCTTTTTAAACGTAAAGTGGTAACACAGGTTAGTCATTAAGTCCTTTTCTAGTAGGAACCACTGACCAGTGGCAGTTTGCATAAATGGTTAAAAGCATGAGCTGTGGAAGCCACAGATGGTACTCAGCCCAAACCTGCATTTCCTAGAGCCTTGAACTCAGCCAGGTGGCCAGGCCTTTCTGTGCCCTCTCTGTGCCCCACGGCCTAACCCGTACAGCAGAGATAACCGAGATGCCCACTGTCAAAGGTGAGTATGAGGCTTGCGTGAGTTAATGCATGTAAAGAGCTTAAAACTGTGCTCAAAAGAATTAGTAGCTTTATTATTGTTGTTGTTATTATTCCCTGATTCTCAGTGTCAAATAGAAATCAAGAGATTACCAACACTAATAAATATTTGTTGCGTGGGGTGGGGGCGGGGCAGCCAAGTCTATACCAGAGCTTTAATAATAAAAGCCTCTCAAGAAAATATTAATGATGATAATGATGATGATGATGATGATGATGATGATGATGATAAAAGCCTCTAATACAGCTCCTTAGTTTCACAGTAAAAAATATTTGACAACGATCCAATGAAGTTCTCTGCTGTTATAGCAGGAAGGAAAATAGCATTTCTTTTTCCTTTGCTAAAAGGCTAAAAAACCCAAAAGAACACATTGCCATTTGTTCTACAGAGAATATCTTGTGATGTATCAATATTCGGTAGGATTATATTTGGTCCTTAAGATGACAAAGTGTTAGAAGTCATTTTGCAATATGGCAGAAACATTTTGACCTATGTAAAGAAGTCCCAACACTGAAGTACCAAAAGACACCACAAATAAAATACCCTCACCTGTAATTAACACACCAACTTCAGAACCAAAGCAATGTGGCGCCAGCCCTTTGAGCTCTGGTTGTAATTTTTCATAATTTTAAAACTGGTATTGGAATCTTTTTAAAATAGAGGTAATTCACACTTCCTCATTCACACTGTTTAAAATGTAAAAATTTTTAAAAGAAAAAATTGGTGGTCCAGCTTCACCTCTGACTTTTCGAATCATATTCTGGACAGGTCACATAGTTTTTCAAAAATTATTTTATACGTTAAAAGTTTTAACATAAAGCTAGCTTTCATAAGTTCTGGCTAAAATCTTGACCAAACTCTGAAAACACAAATCTCAGACATGTGTTATTTTAAGAAATGCATTTAAAAACCACATTTCAACTTTTAAAAAGAGGTTTGGGTAACTATGACGCAGTGTAACGTGCCAGAGAAACCGTTCAGCTTTCTAACTTCACTGAAGCGTTCTGTTTGAGTTGAAACTCAGGATACGTTCAATATTCTTGAATTTAGTGAACAAATAACATGCACTGAGAAGCAATACATCAGCATTAGGACTTTTAAAACTTACAAGTATGTCTGGCCAAGGAATAGTTGGATCCACCACTAGTCAAACCGAATCCCTCGGGGATTTGACTGGAGCTCCGCGGTCTGGTCAACAGTTTCGGGGGTTCGATTTCGGCACCAAATTCAGCTCCTATCACTCCCAGCAAAACAATCGCAGTAGCTTGTTTCCTTCTTTCCTCGTAAGATGTGGAAATTTTTTTCATTTGTGGGATGCTTGATAAGCAACCTGGAAATCAAAATGTAAGAATATAATGTAAAAGAATGTCAGTACAAAATGACATATGATTAGGAAAACATTCAATATTACTCATTCAGGAAAAAACAGTCTTTTCACAAAATGATATTGGGACACTGGGTTATCCACATACAGAGGAATGTATTTGGACTTGTACCTCTGACCTTG
The DNA here is from genome assembly GCA_004027735.1 of Carollia perspicillata. NCBI lineage: Eukaryota > Metazoa > Chordata > Mammalia > Chiroptera > Phyllostomidae > Carollia > Carollia perspicillata. The sequence continues at coordinate 39,161 of PVKM010003742.1, read as the reverse complement.
CAGAAACTCATCTCAAAATGGATCACGGCCCTAAATATAAGAGCTAAAACTGAAGAACTTGCAGAAAGAAATATGGATGGTTATCTTCATGATTTTCTTCGGTCAGGCAATGATTTCTTAGATATGATAACAAAAGCACAAGTAATTTTAAAATATTTTTTAACTGGACTTCATCAATATTAAAAATGTTTGCACTTCAAATGACAGTATCAAGAAGGTAAAGACAATACACAGACTGAGAGAAAATACTGTCTGTCGGTCAGACATCTAAAAAGGGATTGTATCCACGGTATATCTTACAACTCAACAATAAGAAAATTCGCCTTGAAAAATGGGCAAAGAATTTGAATAGAGAATTTTTCAAAGATAGATGCATGGCCAATACGCACATTAAAAGATGCTCGACATCACTGGTCATCAGGAAAATGTATATGAAAACCACAATGAGACATGATCACACCCACTGGGATGGTTGTGATAAACAGGATGAGCAATAAATAACGTGTTACTGTGGATGCACAAGAATTGAAGCCCTCGTGCATTGCTGGTGGGATGTCAAACGGGATAACCACTTTAGAAAAGTCTGGCAGTTCCTCAAAAAGTTAAACAGAGTTACCATACGGCCTAACGACTGCACTCCTAGGTATCTACCCAGGGAAAATGAAAGCAAATGCAGACACAAAAACTTGTACATGAACGTTCACAGCAGCACTATTCATAATAGCCAAAAGAAACAACTCAAATGCCCATCAGTGGATGAAAGGATAAACAGAATGTAGTATATCCATCCAATAAAATATTCAGGAGTGAAAAGTAAGGAAATACTGATCCATGCTGCAATGCAGGTGACCTTGAAAACATTATGCTAAGGAAAAGGTCCTTACAAAGAATCACACATTGTATGATTCCATTTACATAAAGGATCCAGAATAGGGCAATCTGTGGAGAGAGAAAGTAGAGTAGTGATTGCCTACAGGTGGGGCAGGAGTGAAACGGTTAATGATGGCTAATGAGTACCAGTGTTTTGAGGTGGTTAAAGTGTTATAAAATCAGATCATGCGTATATCTGTACAACTCCCACTATACTAAGAATCAATTCTACACTTTAAGAGGGTGGATTTTTAAAAATATAAACTTCACTTTGATAAGTCTCTTTTTAGAAAAGATTACCCATCAATTTATTTGTTAATTTGCCCACTAATTTGACATATATTTACTGAGCAGCTACTTTGGGCCAGGGAACTGCAAATGGAAAAATAAATAGTGCAGGTCCTCAGGAAGCTCACTAGTGCCTGAAAAATAGAGAGCCCTTCCTTCACAAAGGAAGCAGTGCTGATTTGAAGACTCGACGGATCAGTGGGAGTTTTCCAGGGACTAGGAGGGGTGGGCAGCACAAAAACACAAAGGACAAGCATTTTGTCCAGATGAATCTGGATAAGCAACCAAGCATTTGAAGAAGTACTTGTGACCTGGGCAAAGCTCAACATAATTTCACATTCAGAAGAAATACCATTATGATACTCAAAACATAATAGAAAACAATTTTAAGTCTTTATTAAAGCATCAATAAATAGGGGGTAATTAGAGAAACTACATTCTTAAAACATGACTCTTCTTAAAATTTCTTTTCCCAACCTTTCTTTCACTAAGGCACACACCAAAATTCTCCTAAGACTTGGTCCTTTGCTCAGTCCCACCCTCGCATGCTACTTTTTATCTTTTCGGTTTGGTATTTATTATGAGATATTTTAAGCATCCAGTAAGTTACATAGGGAATATATAAAGAACATCATGATATATATGTACACAATCAACTTTGTATAATTTTAATATGATCTTATTTTACTAAGAAGTAATTAATGCGGCTATAACTAAAGTCTACTACGGATTGTGTCCTGACTTTACTACCCCTTCCTCATGTCCCCAAAATCACCACGATCTGACCTTATTGAATGTTTTTTAATCTACCTATTGTATAAGCATAGCAGTGATACCAGAAATGTTATATATCTTCTGGTCTTGAACTAAGCTTGCCTTCCTGGGGTAAATTCTGGAGAAACCGATACATGGATGGAAGGATAGATGTCGATCGATAGGTATGTAGGTGGATAGACAGACCAGTACACAGACTCTGAACTGAATGTGCTAATATATTGAGTGTTTCACATTTGTGTCCACAGGTGAGACAGGACTATGATTTTCTTTTTATATACTATTCTCGTTGGCTCTTAGTAGCAATATAATACAAGACTTAAAAACTGGGTTAAGTAACTTTCTCCGATTCTTTGAAAATAGTTAAAGGACTCTTGAAGTTTGAAGAAAATTCTCTTCTGTAGTTATCAGGGCCTGTGTCTCAGGACATTCCCCTCCTGGAGTCAGAAGGCAGGGGATGAAGGCGTAGAGGAGGAACAAGGTGAAGGAGGGAATATTTGTAATTATAAATTCATTTCTTAAAATAGTTGCTATTTAATTGTTTATTTCTTCCTGAGTCACTTCTGACAACTTACAATTTTAAAATAAATATCTATTTTACCTAAGTCATTAAATTTATTGTAGGAAGTTCTTTACACTATTCTTTTTAGCTTAAAAACTTGGTCACCCTAGCCAGTGTGCAGTTGGTTAGAGCACCATCCCAGTGTGTCAAGGTTGCAGGTTCAATCCCCAGTTGGGGCACATATAAGAATCAACCATTTGCCCTGGCTGGTGTAGCTCAGTGGATTGAGCATGGGCCTGTGAAGCAAAGGGTCACTGGTTCGGTTTCCAGCCAGAGCACATTCCTGGGTTGCAGGCCAGGTCCCTGCTGGGGGACACATGAGAGGCAGCCACACGTTGATGTTTCTCTCCCACTCTTTCTCCTTCCCTTCCCCTCTCTCTAAAAATAAATAAATAAAATTAAAAAAATAATAATCAACCATTGAATGCATAAGTAAGTGGAACAACAAACTGATGTTTCTCTCTCTGTCTCCTCTATCTCTCCCCCCACAAACAAACAAACAAACAAACAAAACACTCTCTCAATTACATCAGTTGCTATAATCCCTTTAAATATTGTTTATTTATGCCTTCTCTAATATTATTTTTCATGTCTTTCTTGATCAGATTTGCTAGAAATATATACTTTACCAGATTTTTAAAAAATGACTTATTTTGACCTTATTATTTTGTTGCTTTCTATTTCACTAATTTCTGCTGTTATTTTTCCACATTCTATAGGTCTCATCTCTATTCTCTTTTTCTTTGTTTTGTTTTTAGGTTATCAGGTTGAACACAACTCATTTTCATTATTTCGTTATGGTAAACACTGCCAGTCGCATAGCTAATATCCATTTTCTTTTCTCCTTTAATATACACAACCTCAGTTTTAACCAAGTAACAGTGTGCCCGTATCTTGTCAATGCCTGTCCAGGAACCGAGGAAGCTCCTGGCGTTCAGCTTCATGCATGATACAGTTTAAGTCCTCTATGCTCACAGGGGCCAACAGCCTGCTTCTGGAAGCAGCTAGTGATTTCAGCCCAGATTATTGCATTTCTAGTCCATTACCTGTTCACAGAGATATCTCTCTTTCCAGAGCCTAGTTATATCTCTTTGGTTTTCTATTTGTTTATTTTATCCATCACAGCTACACATTTGGTACAGAGGGTTTAAAAAGTGAACGTCTGAAGCCAGCCCGATTGGAGGTCGCTCTCCGCCCTTTCTGAGACTATCCACCCAGCTCTCCTGGTCCTTTCCAGCACGTTGCTCTCCATATGTTGACTGAATCAATACCAAAAAGGGGCCCTCAGAGCTCAGTATGCCGACCAAGAAATCTGCTTCATGGGCTTCTGAGTATTTTCAGATTTTTTTTTTAATGTTTCTCCTGTTCTCTTGCTTTATCCTTCTACGCCACTGGAGGTAAGGCAGCCAAGTGCAACAGCAGGGCACGCTCGGGGCACCAAACCGGGAGAGGCCTTGGTATGGCGAGCGGAAGACTCTTGGCCTTCGGTTAAAAAGCCACTGAACAATCCTGGATAAGGGGGTGACATCAGATTCATTCACTGTTAGAAAGGTTATGATGCTAGCAGTAGAGAGGGTAGATTGTGAGAGAAAACAACACAAGTAGAACCAAAAGACAGCTCCTGCAACGATCAAGTGGAAAACAGAAAGTACCAGAGGTGGCAGAGGGTCACCCCTTCCACCAGTTAGTCATTCCCGGTATAAAAATTGAACATCTAGGTGACGTGGCGCTATGGTAATATGAATTAATGAATTAATGTGAATTAATTGGGATGAGAAAAGCAAAGTCTCTGTCCTTCTTGACCTTAAAGCCTACTACACAGATATTAGAAATGTAAAGACTACAAAATCAATGAGAACTTTACGGACAGAGAGATCAGTATGTTTAAGAACCTAAAGCGAGTAGGAACTTGTACATTTCTATTTCAAGGGTAGGTAATTGGGCTGCAACTCTATGAGCCAAGAGGAGTATGGCAGAAAATGAGGCGAGAGGCAGGAAAGGACCAGGTCATAGATGGCTCTATTGGTTTTATTCACATTTCATTTTTTACCTGTTGAACAATGGGAAGATACTCAAGATAGGGTATAAGCCACAGAGTAATCTAATTAGATTTGGGGTTTCAGAAAACCACTCTGAGAGCATGTGAAGAATGCTGGAAGGGAGGCGACCGGTTAGGAGGGGGCTGTACGAATTACAGGGAGAGATCAGGCTGGTCTGGCGCTGGGCTGTGGAACAGGAGATGCGAGGAGTGACCGGCTTCAAGATCCGTGGTGAGTTTTGGGTGGTCAATGGTAACACTGCAGACAAAGTTCAGATATCCTGCCCTGAATTCTTTTAAAAATCCTAATTAACTAAAACAAAACAAAATCCTTGCAAGAAAGGTAGGCTCTTCCAAAAGCTGAGTAAAAAACCACCTAGAGCACAAAGCTTTCAAGTGCACACCTGAAATCCCAGACATTCATTTGCCTGTGCTGGAAGGCAGAGCAGCATGTGGGCAAGACCTAGACGAGGCTAAGACCTGGAAGTGGTAGGGTATTACACAGAGTTTAATAAGTGGAAAGGAATAATTGATATCAAAGCACTCAGTGAAAAATGGGGGGTTGTTTATCTAGAAAACTAAGATAATAACCTCGAAGAGTAGTTACTGCTTATTTGGATTCCAAGAAAAGTTCGGTGCAACTGAGTACGGAAAAGATTTGTTGTTGTTGCAGCTGTGGTTTCTTCACTGCCGCCATGTCACACTTTATTGTTCTTTTTTTAAAGGTTTTATTTATTGATTTTTAGTGAGAGGGGAAGAGAGGGAGAACGAAAGGCAGAGAAGCAAGTCCCTTGCCTCTCACACGCCCCCAACTGGGGACCTGGTCCACAATCCAGGCAAGTGCCCAGACAGGGAACCGAACCAGAGACCTTTTGGTTTGTGGGACCTTTTGGTTTGTGGGACAACGGCTTACCCACAGAACCACACCAGTCAGGGCCACACTTCATGGTTTAAAAAAAGTTAGCCCTGGATATTTGCCATTAGTTTTTAAGCTGTACAGAAAGACGAAAATCTAAAATGAGCCCATAGAAAATTGATTTGTCTCTAAAAATACTGCAATTCTTTCATGTAAAATGTTAGTTATTACTCATTTTTCTAATTAGATTTTGTATAGTACACTTCAAATCACATGCAGGCTTCTTTATCATGGTGTTCCTCCAATGCAAGATTCCTTCACAACTTCCAGAGCAAGCCATATTTTGTAACAACATTTCTTATAATAAGCCTGAAGTACAATGTTTTATCAACCAATGTCACCCCAATAAATTCAACAAATAAATAAAATAAAATAAAACGAACTTACATTATCAGAAAAAATATTTAAGTAACATAATAAACTGTTTGTAATCTGGTGGCATAGTATGCATCTCTCTCTTCATGGATTTTTTTTCTTGTTTTTTTCCAAAGACAAGAAATGTTAGTAAAAGTATAAGTATGTACATGTGATTATAGATTCAAGTATAACACTGATTTGTGATACTTTATGGTACCTAAAAAGAAGGAAAATGCTAAAAGCTTAACCATACCAAGAAGGAAAAAAATCAATAATCACTGCCCGTGTGTTTAGGATGAAAATGGCCCCTAATTCTAGGCAAAGTGACGTTTAACGGTTTGATCATCTGTATCTCAATATATACGTTTAGAATCAACTTTATTTACATACGAGAACAGACGCGAGGGGTAAGAGGTTTGTGCGATTGCATCTATGTTCGCATGGTGTGTATTTTACTCTTCACATAGTATTCTTGAAACAGGAAGCAAACGGGGCGCCCCTCCCCCCAGGTCTCAGCAAGAGCACGCTCCGTAACAATAGTTCAAAGGAAAGCTCCATTCTGCAGTTGCTCTGATTGTCCTGTCAGCTGACCTCTGCAGAAGGGAATTGCTAACCGCTGCCTCGCTCCGGAGCTGACAAATGAATGATCGCAGCTCCATCTATTTTCACTATGGCTGCCTCTGGCCCAGGTGCTCAGACAGAGAGCCCGGTGTGACATCTTAGATCAAGATGAATTGGCACAAACTCCTGATCCAAGATTGTTTTATACCATTTAATTTAGTTTCTTCCCCTGCTTGGATGAGCACAGCTCTGGTTATGGATTTCTATTCTAATGTACTGAAGCAGGCCCTGAAAGAAGCCAATGAAGCAGCTGCTGGAGCAAGGGACTGCGGGGATACTGATCAATAGGCAAGGCATTGACCCCAGCCGTTCAGCCTCTGCAACGGCCACAGCGTGGAGGGGGAGGGGGAGGGGGAGGCGGCGCGGAAGCACACACACGGGCCGCTTCCCGTAGGAAATTAAACAACAGGGGCATTTGCAGAGCTCCGCCTCCACTCTGGTCCCCCACTTTCTCCAGGTTCCTTTTGTTTAATTATCTCAATCTTGTCTTAACTCCCACTCCTCAGGAAAGAATCAAGACTTGAGGGAAGTTTTAATAATATACTTTAAGACAGCCATTCGTAAATTGTATCCTTAAGCTAATAGAAAGAATCATAACAGGTGCCCTCTGCTAAGTGGCCAAAATATGAAATCTTAATTAGCTGTCAAGTACATCACTTGGTGTAATTTAAAGTTTGGCACGTGCACAGGCTCGTAAGAACACTGTCCAACCAACTGGCTAGGAGCACTACTGATGCTGAAATTCTATGGTGTGTAATTTTTATCAGTACTCAGGTCTGAAAAGATGATAGTTCTTTGTTAACAGGTAGGAAGGGAAGAGCAGGTCCCCCCGCCCCAAACAGACACGGAGTGATTAGTGAATGTATGAGGTACAGATGCCCACCCCTACTTTGGATCTAACAATAACACAGCAGTTTCTGACTCTTTGATTTTTCAGATCGGGAAATATTTTAAATTCTTGGCTTTGCTGTCTTTTCGCTTAAATAATATAAGAAATATGCAATTAGCTGCAATGTTTTCCTATAAATAAACTGACAACCAAATGGAACATCTTGAGATATTAAAAGTAAAACAATTCTGGAAGAGGAGACCTTTCTGCAGTTTCATTTGTCTCATGAAATTTGGTATTTTTTCACGGAGACAAGCCTCCGTTTAATCATGCTAAAGGGTGACGTGGAGATCCATTTTCTCGACAGGACGGTTGATCACCCCATCACAGTGGGAAAATTAATGCCTTCAACCAGCCCTGTGCGGCCAACAGAGGCTCTCGCCTCGGCAAAGCACGCAGACGCCCCCCAGTTTCAGCTGCATGCCGAATGCTTGTTCTGTGTGGAAACAGGTTCGCTCATTACTGGGTTCCTTTAACCAAAATATGAGCCTTTGATTTTATTAAAACAACCATTTAATTCATGCTGTGTTTCTCAAAAGTACATAATTGTCTTTAGATTTAGCATAATTGACTCTCGATTTACATGAACAGGAGTAAACACTTTACTTACAGCTTAACTAGAACACAGGTAAAATATTTGAGAAGTTTAAGCAATTTAAAGGGCTGTGAGATATTGATTGCTTCATTTAAAAGGCAGTCAGAGAGTGTAACCGAGAGGTCAAGATAAATTTAACAATTTGAAGCACTTTACTAAATAACTCTAAAGATCATGTTAATTGGCTTTGTGCAGTTCCAGGGTAAAATTAATTTTATCCTAGCTTACAATAAAAGGATTAAAAGACATATTACGTTCTTCGGTTTTTAACTGGAACAGGAATCAATGGATTTGAATTAGGGCTGAAGGCGGTTTTATGAGAGATGGACTACCAGCAGATACTTTATATCTGCTATTAGCCATATATTGACGGAGCTCTGCTCTTGTATTAGGTGTTAAAACCTTCGATAAGGGGAGACCACCAATTTACTATTCTGAGAAAATACTTTAAGAACTGTGTGATTTAACCAGGAAAAAATGTTTTTGAAAATTTGATTCTTTGTTTAGGATTGAGTATCACAATGCTTTTCATAGTTGTTATAATATTCAAAATTTTAGTAAAAATAATGTAGTAACTCACATTTACCTCAAGATTACAACTATATATAAAGTATTTAAAACTATATCATAAATATATCATTAGGGTTTCCTTAAATAAAAATATTACATGAAGGTTGATTTTTAGCACATGAACTTTATGCCAGAAATTTCTGGCACGTGATAGTCCAAGTAACATTTGCAGAGATATAAATATTTTCTGAATTTGATATAAATTTCAAGATTCCCTAAAACATTTTGTAAAATGAGAAATGTTTTTCTGAATGTTTTTAATTCACAATAAACAAAAATAAAGTTTTAATTTTTTTCTTTATCCTATCATTATTTAATAATGTGTTTTGGAATTACATGTAGAGAAAAATAAATTCCTTTTACTATATGCACTGGCTAGCAGAGCAAAAAACACAATTTGTATTTAATAAGGCATATGTTTTATATATTAATAAGTAACTGTTAGACTTTGCAAGAATGACTGGAAAAAGTAAGTTGCAAGATCTTACAGCAAAAAACTAAAGGGAGGCTGTTTAAAGTAATAATTGAGATTAGGCTAGAAAATAGTTTCTATTGTGGTTTTCTACGACAGTTTTATTTGCAATAAAGTATATTTGTTAATAATAGGTTTTGATTAATTAGTAAAGAACAAAAGTAAATTCAGCGAAGTGACCCTTGATAATATTGGCAATCTTGAGGACAAGAGAGCTATCAGAATTAAATATGATTTACTATTTACAATGTCTGAATACAATTACAAGAGTCTTGGCATATATATCATTCAAAGTTCTACAAATGCTAGTCAATAAGACTACAAAAGACTTCTGTTTTCAGACTAGTAAAACATCCTTCCTAATTTTCAATTTTGCCTGTTTCACTTTTCACAGTCCCAAAGACATTTTAAAACGTGATGTGGCATTATCAGCAAATACTATTAAAACCATCTATGACTGTATATTAAATAAAGATGAGTTTAAAATAGTACATGACAGTGAGATGTCAAATGGAAATATATTTTAATATATTTCTGAACATAAACAGAAGTACCTAAAAGAAACTAAATCTTCAAAATGAGTTGTATTCTAATTGTTTTTTAGATGTTTATTTTAATCAGAAAAACTTCAACATTGATGTAACCTGGTGGCCTAATGGAATCTTAACAATTTATTTTTAAGATTTGCTTTTAAAATAATCATTATGTAATATGAATCAAATATGTCAACTTCACATGTGCACAGACACACATACATTATGTACACATAATTATATTTAGACACAAGAGTATATAACACTCTTAGGGCACCAACGCATTAAGCTGAAGTGAGCTAGAACTGTGTTTTTGAGATTTTAAAATGTGTTATCTATATTTTACAATCATAACGAAATAAATGTTGGCCCTCAGTGGAATTTTCACGTGTAAATTGTTTCCACATAAGTTTGGCCGTAACATTTTCCATACCGATTTGCTATTGTTAGGGTTGCTGGAGCATGATGGAGTACGATGTCACAAAAATGTCAAATTTCACCAGATACGTAGTAGTAATTTTACAAAGAAGCTTCGTTACATTTAAAGATAGGCAAAAATCTTCCAATATTAATTCATTTTTAAAACCATTTGGTTTTAAAGCAGTGCAGTAGTCTACTCATTAAATTCCGGTTATCTGGTTTATCCTAGTTCTTTGTCAAACCCTTCAGAGACACGAAGGCGTAGAAGGTGGGACTCAAAGGCCTCATTTCCTTGGTGATGAATCTGGGTTCTGGTCCCACGAGAGGAAGAGGCGTCTGGGGGTCCACGCCCCTGTAAATGTGCATAGTGAGATCCCGTTCCCCCTCCTAGGCCATGTGTCTTTACAGGAATATTATATATTACTTTTGCCGCTGTTACAACTTAGAGCACTGCAAATCCTGCAAGTTTTACGAAACATGGCAAATAAATTATGTGGGAAAAATTGAAATTGGAGATGGTTATATGACCCCGTGCATTTCTACCTGTTCACCCCAAGTACATAAAACAAAACATGCACACTTTCGGCCGCTCACCCTCCTTGGGAGGGGAAAAAAAGAGGAACTGATGAAATATGACAATCATGGAGTACTTCGACATTTGTTTCCAACCTTTTTCATTATTACCAAAGCTGTGTGTGTGCAGGATACTGTCAGTACTCACTGTCACCAGCAGAGGGCTTTCCCCTACTGCATTGTTGCTTTGTGACCCATCCGCCGAGTGCTCCTTCCACCTACTGACTGACCCAGCCTGTGGGAGCTGCTCCCCAGATCGCTGAGGCTTTGCTACTTTTGTTGCTGCTACACCATTACCCCTCACTAGGAAACTGAAGTAAACAAACATGCTATTAAATTGTACGTGTGCTCGATAGCCCCCTGCTGGAACACAATAGGTTCTGCAAATGCATGTATCTTTCTACCACTGCTGATTAAGCCATTTTAAAATAATGCCTTTTGCACATATATCTCTTATGAGTGTGTGCATTTGACAAAACACATCAAATTGAATAGGAGCAAAATAAGTGAATGCTCCAAAATGATTTTTTTCAAAGGAAATAATATTATCAGCATCTCAGAGTTATGGCAATTATTTGATAGTCAAAAATCTTAAACTTTGAGAGCAACTGTAGGGTTTTCAGGTAATTCTTATAACAAGAATTTCCTTTTCTTCACACACAAATTCTATATCCATTTTTCCACAATCTGCATTATCTTATTTTTTTCCTTATTCTCCATCCAAACATCGAAAAGTTCATTTTTTCCCTCTACTTTCAGTGCAGACATTCTCAGCTTGGGAGAAAATTGAGATTTAAAAAATTTAAAATATTTGATATATTTCTGTAATTGGAAATCTTGTTAATAATTATCAAGAATAACATTCAATTCTTGATTCATTTTACCTTTCAAGGGTGAATCTGAGATACGTGTCAAATTTTAAAAACTACAAATTGTAACATTAAGAAGATCATTATCGCTGTTTCGGGAGGAAAAGCATATTTCAAAAATAGTGGTTAGTGGCTTATAAAATTATTTACATTTGAAAACATAACAAATTAGTCTTATAATGTTTCATGCAGCTGATATTCAGAAAAAGACAACTTGTGCAATGAGCTTTACTTAAAATAAAAATACTAAAGTAGACATGATGACTTTTTTAAAGCTCAGATGGAACACATGAGAACACAGTTAACATTTGGTAACTGTTAGAGTGCCTTCTATGAATATTTTATGCCTGCACATTGCAGCACAGTGAGAAACAAATGGTTATATCCGAAGTCATTTTTATTCACAAAATGACAAATCATTTCTTGTATTTACTTAAAAAATATTTTTACTTAGGTAATTATCTCTATCAACTCAGTAACATTACACGAGATCAAAAGTGATAACTGTCTTGTTCTACCTTTGAGAAGTTAACAAGTACAATTGTTCATTTACAAGAAGTATTTGTAGAATTTGTTTTCCTGAACTCCTATACATTTGGTCACAATAATAAATGAATAACATGTAGCTAAAAGATACCTTTTGAAAAATTTGTTTACAGTAAATGAGAACTTCAAAGGGATTTCTTGCTTCAATTTTTCGTAGCAGATTGCTTCAGAATGTTATCTCTGATTTTGAAAAATGATCACCTTGAAGAGATCGGGAAGTACCGACGGGCAGTTACAAAACAGTGACAGGGATGTAAAGTACGGCACGGGGAATAGGGCCAGTAATAGTGTGACGACTGTGGATGGACGGTGCCGGATGGACAGTGGAAACACGGGTCGGGGGGGAGGGGACACTTTGTAAAGTACATGAGTCTAACCACCATGCTGTAAAAACAAAAAGAACAGGTAATTTTCCTGAAATATAAAGTAAAATGCATGTTTACAGTAGAAAAAGAAAAGAAAAATTGTCACTGTGTTTCACTTCGGCTTTCTTCACTACAAGTGAAGCCTTAAGGAGAAACACTGGAGCTCAGGCAGGGGCATCAGAGCATCTTGGAGATCAACGGCAAGGCCTCTGAAGTGATGGCAGCTCTAGGAAAGCTGTGGTGGGGGAGCCCACAGCGAAGTTTTATACAAGGATTTTTATAGCCCAGTCCACAATTAGCAGGAATACAGAAGGTTTTATCTTTTCAAAAAACATCTTGTAGGTTATTAAAACCTCACGTAGACTAACATATGGTACAGTTCCTAAGAAACTAAGTAAAGAAATTTAAAGGAAAAATATTTTTAAATTTAAAAGAGAAATAAGAGAAAGAAATAAGAAGAACTAAGAAATTTAAAGGAGAAATAAAAAGGTTGAAGACAACTTTGACTTTTAACTTACTGATCACATTAATAAATGATCAAGAAAAGCAAAACTCCAGGAAAGAAATGATCCAATGGGCAAAAGTAAAATAGGCATTCATGGGAAAAGTCTAAAAGTCATTGACAAAAGAAACCACAGCCTCAAACGGGTAAGGACACACTCCTTATTAGCCCACCATTTATAGAAAAAGTAATGATCCGTCTATAGCCTAAGGAACACGCACGTGTGGAATGGCGTGCCAGCCTGCGATGCAGAGGCCCGGCAGCTGCAGAGCCTGGGGAGAAAGGACTCCAGCCTGCATCGCCACAGGACAGCCGATCGCTCTGCGTGTTCACGCTTTCATCATTTCCAGCTGCATGTCGAGAGAACTGCGTGCATTTAAAATTATTATAGATTTTAAGATTAATTTACATTTCCTCATTTTATGAAGAAGATAACTAGTCTATCAAATTGATTTTAGTTATGTTTTGGCAATTTTTTCCCAGACCTTTTTTCTGTTGATGTGATTTCTTTTGCTATCTGTTTTACTATAAGCATATACAGATATTAGCACTTACCAATATTCTCTTTCATGTACATATGCTATGTGATTTCCTATTAATTCGTTAACTTCATTTATAATTGGGACTGAGTTGCCTATCTTGCACATATCAAACTAAAAAAGCCTTTGTGCCTTGAATCATTGCACAGCCCTTCCAGAGTTTACCCGGCGAAGGCCGAGCACACGGGCCCAGAGATCCTGGGTATCTAGGTCACTGCTTTGTCATGACCATGGATTCGGAGAAGCTACAAGTCCTGAAGTGAACACAAAGAGAAAAACTAATGTTTTAACCTACACATGGTCAGTAGTCAGATATCGGGTTTGTAAGATCTTATGCTACTTCATAAGACTATTTTTAAAAAATCTGTTTCTGTTACAGGATGAAGCATATCATTTTTCGAAATTCTGCCTGACAAGCTTCTATCATTCAGTCACTCAGGAGTTGTGAAGAGAGAGCTTTATAATCCCGTCTTAATTCATCCTGTATTAAGACAGAGACTTCCTAGGTAAAAGCCTAGCGAATGTACGTACTGATGTTGGACAAACACATGCATTCGGGATGGCAATGAGGCTTTGGCAGGAAAAAAGGAACAGATCACCAAGAGCAGATAAAATGCACGGAGAACTCCCACCGCCACCACGTGTCAGCAGCGTCAAATAACGTGAGGAACAACACGGGCGGATGAAAACATCCCAGAGTGGGAATTAACCGCTGCTTACAACTTTTCTCAAGTAAAACTGTTCACCTTATTAGCAAAAGAAAAAAAAAAAGAATTTCAGTAATACTCCACCCAGTGTTTTTGATTTCTATAGAATACTACAATATACATCAGTATTATGGTTTAAAAAAACCTCTCAAAATATGTCAACAGCAAAAGGTTCTCAATTTAAACAACAACCCAAAAACCTGAAGTCTATCCTTTACATAATCAAAAAATACTAGATCCATGCAAATCCCACCTGTTTCCTTAGGACGCCTCACGTATCTCCTGATACTGTATTTGTTATAGTGACACAGTTATAGGTCTACTACCACCACTTTCCAAATTCTTCTACAAAAACAGATACACCATTAAGAATTTAAAAGGAGCCCTGGCTGGTGTGGCTCTGTGGATAGAGCACTGGCCTGCGAACCAAAGGGCTGCTGGTTTGATTCCCAGTCGGGGCACATGCCTGAGTTACAGGCTGGGTTCCGGGGTCGGGGGTGCATGAGAGACCGCCACACATTGATGTTTCTCTCCCTCTTTCCCCCTCCCTTTCCCTCTCTGAAAATAAACACAATCTTTAAAACATATATAAAAAACACAGTATGAAATAATTTCCTAAAAAAAAGAATTTAAAAGGAAAAAAAAACAAAGCAGAAGTAGAATGTGTGATACATCTCCTAACTCAAGATTAGATGATTGTTGCCAGTGGGGGGAGGGGCGGTTTATAATTTTAGAGGGAAAGGGAATCGGTGCTCTCCTAACCACACCAGTACCCACATTTCATAGGTAAGGAAGGTTAGGTAGGCTCAGTGTTCGTGTGACAAGGTGAAGGGCACAAAGAGTGTGGACACTCACGGCAACATCATTCCAGACTGATTTCTAGAATCTTCATTGGCCTATCAATCAGTGCTTGCTGCACAGAAACTAGTGCGTTTGGCCCTGCTGCAAGATAAATCTGTATTAGATATCCTCTAATGCTGCGTAATTAAAAATCCTTCTTAAAAAATTACACACTAACAAAATTTGTAACTAGAAGAAGTCTTAAAATAAGTTTTGGTTTATAGTATCTAATAATGTTACATTTGCTACTGCAGCTATCTATAACAAATGTAAAAATTGTGGGGAGTACTGTATCAAGTATATGAAATAATTGGATTGAACTGTATTTTATATGCAATATATACAGAATATTTAAACATATGTTCAGAATACAAAGTACTGAGCCATAAACATTAATATCATTCAGAGACTAACTACTTAAATAATGTATTATTCAACAGGGTAAAAAAAGTCACACGTCACCCACAGAAACATCAACAACCTCCACAGATGGAAAGTTTCCCCAAATGCGAAGCCTGGAGGAAAGTACTAAGGCAAAGCAACACTTGAGGTTTTCGTGGCCTCCTACAGAAGCCTCCCCGTAAGGTAATGGCTACTATTAGCTCACGAGCACAAATATTTTCCAAACTCACATACTGAACTCCAAATACTTCAAATAAACTCCCAATCGTTTCTCAAGTTCGTGTCATGATATCAGAGAAGAGCGCAGAGTCACCATAAGGGTTAAGAGAATAATTTTCTACTGCATACTGGTGCTATTCTAAGCCGATAGTGTGTTTAAATCCACACCAATGAAATCAATACAGCACTGTTCTGTTCAAGGTGAGACCAAATAAACCTGTCTGAAGCTTTGAGAAATAGGCTTTGCAGTATACTCTGAGTGCTAAATGCCTTTCAGTCCAGAGATCTGTCATTAAATAATCATTAGCCATCATTCACTCTTCCTAAAAAGCTTAACATCTAAACTTGTTCAGCGTCCACTAAAGCATTAGTATAGACTACCAGGTAAGCACTCATTAGCACTTAGGGATGTTTCAACCACTCTGTTTAACCAGGAATCGTCTTGTCAGAAATATCCCAAAATATTAGTACACATTTAGCACTAAGAGGGCAAGTCATACACACGATCACTAACGAGGACATCAACATAATGACTAGGCTCTTCCGGATAACATGGCTTAACTCACAGAACTATTTACAATCAACTCTTTCCTGTCTGATCTTTCCAAACAAAATCTTTCCTACCACTAAGCATCATATATAATTCAGCATCGCATATAAGCCAAATAAAATTAAGTTACTCATAATAGAGGATTCATCGGTAAGTAATCTTGGCTTTGATCCGGTATTTTAAAATGATGCTTCTTTATCAATGCTATTCATATCTCACTATCAATATATGATCATCTCAATCGTTGAGTATCAACTATAATGGACCCTGCTTTATTTTAGATTATCATGAGACAGAGAGAAATTTAATATATATTTATCGTCTTTCAATTACCTGAAAGGTTAAGTAAATAATATAGAATGATCTCTGTTTAGTAACATTGCTGGACCACACGCATGGATTTGATGGTAAAGGTAATTTTCTTGGTACTTATAAGAAGTTGACTCTTGTATGCTAGTATACTAATCCTCTCAATTTCAAGATAATATTAATGAAAAATGTCATATCTAAAAGACATTAATTTGTTCTTCATTTTTAAAAGCTCAAATAGAAGTATATGGGCAGATATTAATGATCTCCTCTATAGTTTTACAACTTATTACTTTGAATTTTAATATAGAGTTCAACCTAAATGAGAGTCATGATATTATACAAACATTTTATTTAATTGGATGACATCTGTTATTTTCTCAGGAGTATTTAGATAACTAAAGACAAAAGTATTCTTTTAGCTATTAGGTACTTTAAAATGCCAAATACATATTGTATAAATAGAAACTATAATAGAAACTCTCAAGCATTCTAATTATCAGCCAATTCCATTGAATTTTCCATTTTTCTATCAATACTGTAACAAAGTTTCAATTGCTAAGATGTGAACAAGTTCAACATTACATGGATAGTTTCGTAAATGTAACATAATGCTAGATTTTAATTTATAAAATATTTCAAGGATTAGAAATCAAAGGTGATGTAAAACCAAGTCTCACCACATGTGATTTTTAATGGTCAGATTTCCCAATAGGCACTGCCTGGAGAGCACTTTCAATGGGCTGTGGAATAGGAAAGGGCCATTCCTTTTCACGGGCTAAGGTGCACTGACAGTTACATTGAACAAGCTAACAGTTAACCGAAAACAAAGGTAAAGGTCTGGGTCAGTATGAAAAAGGAAAAACTTCTTTGGAAAAAAGCAAGAAAGACAGTAAAACTCAATCTCATCTACTTATGTAAAAGCATAATCTTCAGAGAAAAGGGCAACATCCAAAGTTAGAGAGAATATTGTGAATATAAATGTCACAGTTTCCTAGAGAAGCCTTGACTCTCAAAGAATTTGCAGAGTTGCAATAGCTAAATAAAAATATGAAGTTTTACAGTGACAATAATGTGCCAGAGAATGTAATATGTTTTCAAAAACGTGTAATTAACAAAGTTTACAGCACTGAACTTGACTTTGAGCTCATCCTCCTTGGAACATATTTAAGCCCTTTCAGAACCTCCTGTAAATTCCCATTTCGTAATCTGTAAAACAGTGCTGGCAAAGTCAGCAAAGCCCGACAAAGGGCTTTCATTCCTTTCAGAATCTGTACCAAGAATCTCTAACTGATAATCTCTGACTGACTATGAAATCAATATTTATATCACCTTTCCTAAATTTTAAATAATAAGTTTTTCATTTTATCATTATAATTGTTTAATTACTTAAAAAAGCTGACTTATTTCTACAATTAATCGCAGACTTTTTTAAAAAGTAAAAACAAGAAAAGAGGTTTTCTTTGCCCTCCTTAACAATACAATTGTTTTGTATATACTAAACAACTACATTACGAAAAAAAAAACTTGTTTTCAAATAATTCATGCCTTTAAAGATATGTTAGATTAACTGTTAATACACAAAGATGATCAATAAAAGCAATTCATTCTTACCTCTCAAATCTCACTGGATATAGGTGAAACTTCGATAAAAGCAGTGCTCTTCTGGATTTTACATTTTGAAGCATGATTACTATTTTATTGGAAAGTATATAGGAGTAACACACTATTTTAAATTATAGTCATTTTGAAACTAAGTTGCACCTTATCCTGATTCTTTATGAATAGACTAGGTTCTTATTGGAAATCAATTGGAAGGCAGGAAAATTAGATAGCCATGGTTACAGAATATCAATAAGAAATAGCAATACCCAATTCTAAGTCTTAGGCTGAAATAAAAAGAAAATAAAAGATACCAAAGTGAAAGGCATTTTTATAAGCAAATATTTAAAATGCAGAATATATTTTCAATGCCATTGTATAATCTGAAATATACAATAAAAACATTTTCATTAATATTATTATCAAAACTGGATTTTATTTTATATTTTTCACTTCAATGTCCTAAACACTAAAATATAAGGATATAATATAGGCAATTTAAGCTCTGTTACATTTCAAATGTTTAATTATTAATAAATATTAAGTAAATGAAAACAGTTTCAAAGAAATGTAGTGAATACGCTGTACTGAATCAAAGAGTTGACTGTATATCATTAAGATAAGAAATAACAATAGAAGAGAGTCCATGAAAAACATATTTCAATGTCACTGAAGACAGAATTAATCAAAAGGGCCAAACTTAAACATCATCATAACTCATGAAATATCTTCAAAACACACTGCAGGGTGAACTTACATCTTTATGTTATTAAATCAATATGAGATCAAAACTTTCACCTTAGAAAATAAAGAATACACACCTGAAATACACAAACAAAATAGCCGACAACAGTAAAGAGCTTCTGAACAGTGTTCAAAAAGAAAGGCACATATCCATATGGTACAATAGTCAGGGAAATATTTTTTGTAAAAGTAATGAAAGAACCCAACAGTGTAATCGTTAGAGTAATACGATAATTATATGACACTCGAAGCTATTAAACATGAATTCCTAATCCTAATGAAATGTTTAAAATGACCAGGTTTCATTTTCGTAAGGCAGACCAATTGGTATCAAGAGGCTTATTTTTCTTAAGATACTTTTCAAAATCCTCAAACCTAAACATTCTGCTTCTTCTTAAAGAGACAAAAACAGAAAATCAGTAGGGCCTTGAAATACACTACCCACAGTCCTGTTCGGAAATGAAAGGCCGATACTATATGAAAAAAAAAATGAAACCACAAGTAAGTAACAGAATTACAGCAGGCCCCACTGTATTGTCGAAGCTCGACTGCCCGGCCGCTGGAGGGGCCCCAGCGAGAGTTAACCTCGTGTGATAAAGGACTTGACAAAGCAATTCTGACTGTGCCGCAATGCTAAGTTGGGGGCTAATACAAGAGCAGGAGGCCCAATCGCTGTCTTTCACCATGCACAATTTACACATGGCTTTATCAATAGCCTCAGTGCTGAATACAGAACACACTCTATTTGGCTTTCAGTCAATTAAGCTTTAAGCTGTCAGCAAACAAGACTTTTAAGTTAATTTTGAATCACCACGAATCAAGTTGAAGGTTGTGAAAGGGCGGCTCACATGCCGGCATGAAAAAAGGCAGTTTAATTGCCTCTGAATAGCTATTATATGCTGCAATTGGCCTATTGAGTCTTAGATGATCTATTTATTTATCAAAGTGTAACCATCAAAGATTAGTGAAAGTGAATAATTTGAAGTGTACGTTGCCTATTTTGCATAAAATGATGTGTTTGCAAAAAGGTATAAAGAATTCATATTTTTAAAGCACAGTGTAGTTTTTCATGCACAAATTTTGTCAAATGGGAAATTAACAAACACAAAGTGGTCAGCGTAAAGAGGAAACAGCGACTTTTTACTTCTAGGACAATAAAAGTATAATGTTTTAAAAAGATACACTTGTTACTATACAATATGTTTATGTATTATTTGATATCAAAATGACAGTTTAGAATGCAAAGACTCCTTTATCGATGTTCACATTGTAATTGGTCATCAAATTGAGTGCCAGAAAAGACCTGTAAAATTGAATTGTCAGAGAATTGAGACAACGTAATTTAAAATTCCTTAGATTAACTGTATCCTTAACTGTGTGAAGAGAAAGAACAACAGACATTCTAATAAAAGTGATTTTTGACCAAGATTAAGGATTTGTCAAGAAAATGGCATAAGCACATTAGGAGGATGATTATATTCTGAATACTGCACAACATCTTTTTTTTTTTTTTAAAGGATGGGTTAACCACAATCCCCATCAGTTTTTTCCTGAAATTATTTTTTTCTATTGCATATACTCTGTATATTATTATAGGGTTACTCATGAGTGCTAGATATTGATTTTTTTATTAGAAGACAGCATTGAAGCATTAGGCCGAGGTGGGGGAGACGCTCAGGTTTTAGAAACAGACGTAAACGTGGGTCAAATATAGGGATGGCAAAACAGAGCCCTTTGCTCTGGCTGCAGTGAGCTTTGGCTCTTTTCACGTGTTAGTTCCTTCAACAGTAAATGTATCGCACCATGCACTCACAGTTAATTTACATAGGGAAATCATATGGAGATTCATGGTTATAAAGTATTAATGGTTTATCAGAATTTGGAGAGGACTCGGTTCATTTTAGTATTCCCTCGAGGGCAGTCACATGTTCTTGGAAGCCTGGACCCATCACTCTGTGCTTCCAGGCAGCAGAGGGGATGGGCCTGGGAACTGGTACTGACAACCGTCGTTCCAGGAACCATCCCCCTCCCAGGGTGGAGAGTCAGGGAGCGAGCAGGGAGGCTCTCTTCTCCCATCCATTGTTATGAAGCACCTCCCTCCTTTTCTGCATTTATACTCACAAAATATCTTCTAATCATTTACTGGTTATTCTCTACAAAAATTGATGCTAATGAATCCATAAATATAAAGATGTTAAAAAAATGCTTATCTGAGTTCTAAGGGAAACAGGGAAAGGAAACAGATTGGCTGTAACAGCCAGATTTCCCAAATAAGGCACAGCAGAAACCAAGTGATGAAGGGACGTTCTCTTTCTTCATCATGATTAAGAAATATTAACAAAAGACTTCTTTGTGGCCAACTGCCCCAGATGTTCACTGTGCATCTCCTACTGTCTCTGTGAATTTCACAATGGTATTTAGGACACAAAGGGTTCAGACACTTTCAAGTTACTCATACAAACACCACTCGCTTAGAGTGGGAGGGGGACAACACAGAACAAGACAGACCAGGCTGTCCACCTTCCTGCGGCTGTCATTCAGGGAGGAAGGCAAACACACACACAACTACACATGACAAACTATAGGAGACTGACGGAGCGCGTGAGGCAGAAAACTAACACCTGCAGACAGAGGGATGGGAGATGAGGACACCGAGACTCAGTTCCAGAAGAAGCTCCAAGTCTCGCAGCAGGGAGGCGATGAAGCCAGGGGGTGGGCCCAGGGGGAGACCTCAGACAGACTCAGGTGTGATGAACCCTTTCTTCACGGAGCCCAGCTCTCCCAGGGAGAGCCAAGAGAAACTGACACATATTGAAACCCAAGGAAGAAAGCCATTCTTGTTATTTTAGCAAGGGAAGGAAGAAGAAACAAGTCAGGAATATCTAGAGAAGATTGACCTCAGCAGGGAGAGGGCAGGCCTCACAGAGGAGGCGCCATTGGACTCGACAAAGAGAAACCCACTGGACTTGACAAGAAATGGGGCTGCACCTGAAGAATACGAAATGTGGCAGCAGTACAGACACTGTTTCGACCACCGCATTTTGCCCCCGACCCGACCCCACCCCCCAGCTCCCTCTTACTCCCCGCTTCACCCTGCTCTGTTCTCTCCTGGGGTGCCAACCACCTTGCAACGTACTATAAAATATATTATCTTTGTGTTTATTACTGTCCCCCTCCTCTCGCTGCCGGAATGTAAGCTTCATGAGGATGGGCATTGAGATTTCTGTCATCGTGTTCATGGCCACCGCTGAAGGGCCTAGCCAATGCCCGGCACCTGGAGGCTTGGTAAGTATTTGTGGAAACAACACAGCACGCAAGCAGAACAGCCGCAGTCCCGCAGAAGAAGCGGGACCCAGCCTGTTTCGGCCCAAAACAGAGATCACGAGAGCAGGAAACAGAAGCTAAGCCCAGAATGTGAAGTGGTTTTAGAATGCAGAGGTCTTGAAAACTGGGCTAAGGGGACTGAGTTATATTCTAAAAGCAACTGAAAAGCCCGTGAAAATTTTTGAAGCACATGGTGATTATTAGGAAGGTCAACCTGGCAACAGTACCCTTAAGAATCCGAGCTATGACAAACAGATACCAAAAGCTCCAAACTAGGTAGTGGCCGTGAGATGGAAAAGGAGAATCACGCAGCACGAAAACCCGTGTGGTGTCTCTGTTTAACAGAGCTAAGAGACACATGAAGTGGAGAGTCAAACAGAATGCTGAGGTTTCAAATCTGTGCAAATGATGCCGTTAATAAAAATTAGTTCGGCTTATACTGAGTAACTGAGTTTAAGGTATCTTAACGATATCCGAGTGAATTTTAGCAAGCAGCTAAACTGAAAGCTTGGAGCTTAACAGAGAGGCAGGTTGCAGAGAGGAAACTGGACAGTGTTCCTGGGCAGGTGCAAAGTAATGCCGTGGGACTGGCTCAGCTTACCAAGGAAAGGGGAGAGGGGTCTGAGCAGAGGACTCGGGGAAAAATGCAACTACTACGAAACTTTAGGTGACAGAAAAGGAGCCACGCAGAGTTTCAGAGGAAAAGGCCTCTTTCCTACTTTCTGCTGCCAACAGGTCTTTACACAGCCTTTCGAGTTGCCACTGAAATGTCAGGTCTGAGGCGGCCTGTCCTCTGCACAGCCAGGCTGCTCAGTGCAACACCTCAGAGCAGCGCCAAAGACTCTGACTTCCCTTTCTGTCTTCTATTCCTTGTACCCCTCCGCAGTATTCTAGGGTGTCTTGGGGTGCGTACGCATGCTTACACACACATGCATACGCAGGTAAATATGAGCATGCACATCCATGTATGTGCACCTGGGTAAGACTTTGGGCTGCCGATATGTTTTTATGTATGTACGTGTCAGAATCCATTATTGAAGCTTAGTGCAGCCAACGCACTCGTGGTCCACTTAGAGTTCTAGGCTCCAAGGGAAAATACTACATCAAAAGTCACTATGTAATGCTTTCCTTTCTGTATAGTATAAAAGAACCAAGAAGCCCCATATATTGCCTCAAAGGAAGGTAATTACTCTGGAATGTTTGGCAGTGAACCAATAAAGGAGTTTAGTATCAGAGGGCCAACACTACCCACAGAATTTAAGTCTCAGTCCTAGGAGCAGGCAACTGACATATTGTAACAGGGCCCTCAGTGCCGCCTCTCAGAAAGGAATAAACACAGACATCTCCCTTCTATGACATAACTTTCTCCTTCCAGGCTACAAAAGGGATTAGGAAGGGTAGCTGAAAGCAAAAACTATAGAATAGTTGTGGTCTCAGCTAATAATCTCTATTTCTCAAAAATACACCAAGGGAAGAGTAAGGGGAGACAGTAAAATGGCATTAAACTCTTGCTTCAAAGTATTGTTTTGTTTTAGAAATTTTAGGATGAATAGAAGGTTATTTACTGCTTTGTCACATGTCATAGGTATCAACACAGAAAAGGCTCAGCAATCCAGGATAATAGCCTAGAAATATAAACAAACACTAAGTGTTCTGTGTAAGTAAAATGTGGGTTATTCTTACTTAAATAAAAAGAGATTTTGGAAGTTAAAGGATCTTTGCAAAGATGGAAGTGGATGTGGTCAGTACAGCAAATATACACAAAGGACCATCTGCTCTGATCAGAGGGTGACAGGGCACAGTGATTATCTCCACGGAGTCAGTCTCAGAAACTTTAGAAAACTGTTGGAAGTCGGGGGAGGTCTTGCTCACCATTCCTCCAGTTTCCTTGAAGAGATCTTCCCTAAGCTGCCCCTGGTCCCCTGGCACTGCCTCCGCCCCAGCACGGCCCCCATCCTGCACTCCGTGTTTCCCGGGGGCACCAGACGACTCTTCTGGTGGCTGAGTCTGGGGTACGGAATGGGCCAGGAGTAGCTGGCCCCTCCCCCTCTCTTTGGGATACGTTCACTTGCAAAGAGCAGGAATCTCTGCTCGGCTCTCAGAGTCGGGGGTTTTACAGAAGCAGGTACACGGAGGGGAAAGGCAGAGGTCTTCCAGCACAGCCTGTGATGAATAATTAATTTGACTGTAAAATGTTTTACGGAAGAACAAAGAGCCAAGAATAACCAAGACACTTCTGAAGAAGAAGAGGGAAGGTATGCCCTTCTGGATATAAAGATTAATTATAAGGCTATAGTAATTAAAACAGCATATTTGGGGGAAGGAATAGATAAATTTACTAACAGAATAAAATAAGGAGCCAAAACACAGAGTCAAGACACATAGGGATTGGTGTCAGGTGGGTAGTAAAAACATCGGAGGGAACACTTTCTGAAGTATGTGACCGTCTAACCATATGCTGTACACCTGAAACTTATACAAAATAATATTAAATGTAAACTGTAGTTGAAAAATGAAATTTTAAAAAAGAAAAATATATACATATATCATGAAAAAGAAAGTCAGCTCTATAAATAAAAATGAAACTGGAACTCATACCATATTTAAGAAGCAACTGCAGATAGATTAAGAACTTACATCTCAGTAATAAAAGTTTAAAACTTTTGGAATAAAAACAGATGATGACCTAAGGAAAACTTAATTATTAAGTTCCTAAAAGCACTAGTCAAAAGAAAAGATGGATAAACTAAATTACATAAAAATCCTAAACAACTTTTTACCAAAGCTACCTTACAGAAATGTAAATATAAGATACAAATCAAGGGAAGACATTTGTTATGAATAAAACTGACAAACTATTAGTATTCTAAATGCAATTAGGAAGACAAATGACCCAATGAAAAAATGGGCAGAAGGCTAGAACAGGTTTTTCACTGAAGAGGAAACACGCGTGCTCCACTCATCTGTAAGCAAGTCAGCACAAACGGAGGGACAAGGAGATGCCAGTTTCTACTCTTTCAAGTGGCAAAACTGTATGTGACAACCGGCACGCACTTTGGATAAGAATCTGACTGTATGTAATGCAGTTGACCATTGCATACCCTAAAACACAGCAAATTCCAGTCCTGTGTACATATTCAAGGGAAACCATGTGTGTACTGAAGACATGGATGAGAGCGTCCACAGCCTCACTGTTTGTAACAGCCACAATAAAAACCCTGACAGCTCAAACATCCATTGACAGGAAAACTAGTAAACGAATGAGGTTTTCCTCCTACTTACTATAAGTAACTAGTAAAAATGACTGAACTGCAACTAAAAAATATAAAGGAAACAAGGAAAGTATGAAATGACTGTATACACTGTGATGGCTTTTATAAAGTTTGAACAAATGGAAGGAAGCGATACATTTCTTAGGCACTCCTACCTATGAGACAAGACAAATAAACACAAAGCAAGGAAGCAACACACACAAAATTTGGAAGAATGGGTATCTCTGCGAGCAGGCAGGAGGATGGAGTAGGGAAGGACACACATGCAGATATAAGTGACAGGCAATATTCCAGTTCTTGGTTTAGATGGTGTGGTGGGTTCGGGTATGACATGGTAATTAAAGTCAGCTAATTGATTAAATAAAACAGGGCCTTTAGTTTAATCTATCAATGATGATTGTTTTTGTCTATGGATTTCATGTTTTGCTTATGTTAAGTAAGAAAAACCTCCTGAAAGAATACAAAAAATAAAAAGGCAAATTATCTGTGTATGCCTCATTCAACCTTTTAAACTATTCAAATCAAAGTTAATAATAATGCTTACACTATAAGGCTAAGTAGAGGACAAAACATTAGGACAGAAAACTGTGTATTCCTTATAACAACTTTAAAAATGCATAGAAAAGAAGACAAAGAAATTCCCCACTATGTTAACAGTTACTGTGTAAGGCAGGGGTATTCCACATTTCTTTTTCTAAAATTTCTGCAAGGGAATTCATGTTATTTTTATAACATTAAAAAGTACTTAAAACTTCATGCATAAAAAGGAAAATAAGCTTTTTAGTAAATTTTCATATTTTGCCTAAGCTCCTCATTTCCCCATAAACCAATAACTAATATTAACAAGTTTACTAATAATTGAATGAGTCCCAGTTTCCTTCCTGTCACTGTTGGATCCCTGTACGTTTTCCTTTATTTCACTCAGTGTAGCCTTCATTTTTTTCATCTAATTTGCAGCCAAATTCAACCAATTCTGTGAGCAGCCTAGTGTTTTGAACTGTGCATCTGATAGGTTGGCTATCTCTTCATTGCTCAGTTGTATTTTTTCTGGAGCTTTGATCTATTCTTTCATTTGGGCCATTTTCTTTGTCTTGGCCCACCTGAGCCATGAAAGGTGAGTGCCTAAGGGAGCGTCTGCCGAAAGGACTGGTGTGCCTGAATGACTCGGAATGGGCAGGTAAAAATGCCTACCTGCGCCCACACAACTGCGGTTCCCTAGAAGCAAGCACGTTCTCGGTGGAAGGGATCACAGCTCTTTCTTCCCAAGTTTTCCCTAATCGAATGAATTTAAATCTATTTGCATGTTTATATAGGACAAACACGGTAACTTAAGGTTAGAAACTGCTAACATGTCAACTTCCAGTATAATCCAAAGTATAGAAAATCATTTTTAAAAAATAAAATCATGCTAAAGTACTGATTTAGCCAAAACAATAAATTCATCAATAAATGTATCTACATTTTTATTGTGAATCCACAGATAAGCAGCCATCTAAATATTCTAGTCAATATAGCTATATGAATGGATATGTGTGTTTTTCACATATGAACACTTATACTTAGAATGTACTTGCTCAGACCTTTACATTAAGTGTCCTCAGAATGGCTTAAAAGTAGAAGAGTTATTCTGGTAATATTGAAATTAATGCTAACCTCTTGCTATTTCTGTGATGGGCACTTAAACAGATGGCTGTTGTTAATTACTAGAAAAGATGGAGCCCAGATACATTATAAATTATAATTTATAATTGATAAATTATAATTTATCAATTATAAACTTCTAATTGTGGCCCTCTTGCCAGCCGAAAGCCTAACTGCCCAGAAAGTGTTTCCGGACCATTCCACAGTTACTCACAGTTACAGGACTATACGTCCACATGAGGACCTATATCTGTCTCTCCAGCACTGGTGGTTAGAAAGACAACTCTTTTTATTAAGTATCATATCCCAGGCACTACTCCAGGTGTTCTGTGGCCTCCCAGAAGGAGCCAAGCTTTGGTGTTATCACACCACGTTTGAATTCCAGCCTTTCTTCATCCACCAGAGTGAACTTGAGAAATAAATTTAACCTCTCAGAGCTGGAATTTCCTTATCTCTAAAATGTCAACAACATAGATATAGATAAGTATATTAAATACATATTGTATATTAACCTACAAAAATTATATATATGGTATATATAAGTTTTTAGGGTTAAGGAGATAAGATAAAGCATCTGGTTTCTAATATGAGGTAATAAATAGTAGCAATTATTACTTTATATCAAATCAGTAGACAGTCCTCTATATTTGGAGTTGTGAAAATACAACATGATAACAAGATTATTGGCAAAATCAAGTCCTGTTGAAATCTTTAAAACTAATAAGCTGCAGTTAGTTTAAGTGTGGGCAAAAGTTTTGTCTGCTGTTCCCCAAGCCAAAGAAAAGCAACACCCTGCTTACAATGACAAGAGGCCAAGACAGTGTTGCTTTGTCAACACAGGTAGAGTCTTGTCCACCTTACAGAGATACACAGTGTCGCATTCAGATGCGATGCATTTTTATTCAGCAACTCTAAATATCAAAATGAGAACAAAAATTTTCTTTCCGCTATGTTCAGGGACGAACTAGGTTTTTCTGACACCGTTGTACGGTGGGACTTCACCCTCATAATTGTGATGAAAGCAGAAGCTAACTCCAAATCACGAAGTAATGCCCCAGTTCCCTTTGGTTGTGGCCTTCCCCGACGCTTGTGCCCCTGAACAAAACCTAGTCAAGTTATGTAGGTTGGGTAGTGGGACCTGTCAGGCCACTACCTGGAGGCAGAAACGGTGACTGCAGCCTCACAAAGAATGCTTTTCCTGCGAGGGTGACTAGCAATAACAGGAACTAAAGCCCCAGGCCCCTTCAATAGGCCCACGTCTAGAGCGCTGATTTAAAAAGAGTTTTCTCCTTTCTTTTCATCTTTCTTTCTTCTATATCTCTTGATCATTTTGGTTCACTCATTATTTTCGATTGTTGTCCCTTGTTTTTCCATTGCAGAATCCTGCATTTCTCCAGAAGAACCCATTGACTGAGTGTCACCAAAGACTCTCTTTTGACAATCTCTCCCTTGTTCCTGTCTTAGAATAATTCCTTTGGTTTCTGGATTCCATGCCCTAAAGGAAATGGAGCAGAGCTTTTTTCCTTGTCATCATAAGTAATCAATGCAACTTTAAAAAAAAAAACTTTTTACTATAGAGACAATTTTGATGTTCACAATGCTGAGTGTGACCTAAGATCAAAATTATTAAATAAATGTGCTGGTTAAGATGCAAATTCCTAAATATCTCTTAGAATTTTTCCTGAATAGAATGTTCTGGTTTCTTCACTGTACATTGATATATAGGTGTATCTGTCATACAACAAAAGTATGTCGGCTCTTAATGCCTACTTTTAAAACAATTCATATAGGTCTCTCTCAAATGGTTGTTTATGTTACATGAATTTCACCTCAATCAAAAACAAAATCTTTCAATATATAAACCTAATTCCCAAGCTATTTTTTCACTTATTTTTCCCATATGTTTTTTCATAAGTCCACTAAGTCATGATTTGATAAAGTGGCATTTTTTAATATACTAATCAAAATTAGAGGCTATAAAACTTGTTTAAAATTTTACAGTAGCAAATTGTTAAACAGATTCAGCTTGTGACATTTTTACTTAAATTTCTTGGTGATTACAGTTGATGAGAAACATTAATAAATCCAATAACATTTCTCTACACGGCCATTTTGAAATGTCAGCCATTGCTAATCGATAGACTTCTGTTCTGACTGGTCACAATGGCTCACGAAATGGTCACAATGACTAATTTTGAGATCCCTTCACAGGTCACAGCCCTACAAAGCTTAATCCAAAGTGTTTGTAGCATTGTACGTTCATGCTTCTTCACCAAGGAAGGAGCCAATCATATCAATAGCAACAGCCACGTTTGCTTTTAAATGCAAATGATTAAAATGTGAGCCCCTTTTAGAGTAACAACCCCAAATTAAATCACACTTAACTGCAGTGACATCTGTCATTCAAACAGATGCCAACTCATAAACCTGACAAAGCACAAGTTATTTATGCAAATTTGTTGTGACAGATGTGTATCAGTCACCTTTGACTGTAAGATACTTAGTGATTTTTTTTGTTAAACTCTAAAATTTCACAAAAGAATTAATACACAAATAAAAATTACAGACCTATTAAAATTCTAATGAAAATAGTCTCAGGAAAATAGTATCGATTTAGTCTAAGTTTTACACTGGCATAAAATTTCCCACTGACAAATGGGCTAAACCATCTTCTTAGAAGTTTTATCTGAAAGGCTTCTTTCAAAGAAGTGAAAATCATTACAAAGCATATATCACCGACAACAAAATAATCCTTTCTGTTCATATTATCTACTTTTACTTATATTTATGAGAAAGAGATTAAGAGAGATGCAAGAAAGAATTAAAAATTTCACATTTAGCATTAGAAGAGATTAAGCCTATCTCACAATTTTTTAAAAAGTACGTACTTAAGTGGTTGCTTTTTATACAAGAGCTACTGCTAGACGTGGTGGAGGGCTTCTCCAGGAGTGACTAAATGAATGGAAAGCTGCTTCGATCTCTGTGCACCTGTCTAGGGAGGGAACTGCCTCCTGAAACGTGTGCTCACAGGATGTGCCCTGACCCTGCGTGAGGAGGCCCAGCAGGAGCACGTGCGGGCTGCCACGCCGGCCCCAGCGTTGTCCCCGTCGGGGGCTGGGGGCTGGGGGCTGGGGGTGAGGGGCGGCAGATGGTTTCATTGGTTCTGCATTTTCACCCTTCACCAAAATTTAGGTGAATCCAGACCAGAGATGAGAGGAAAGTACTGTTACTGCACCTGTTGCTTTTGCTGCAAAAAGAACCAGCTACAGTTGGAAGAGAATAAGAAAAGATCTGTTAAGCTTGGCTGCAGCCAGTTAATGAAACGTTGTAAGTAGGCTGGCTATTTGACTACTGTGTGTATGGCTACACCAGCCTTTCTAGGAGTCTTCACATTTTCTTCTTTTCTTTAAAATTAAACTCACGCAGGTTTAAAATTACACCTCATGTTTAAAGAAATTATTCTCAAAAAGTATACAGTATATTTATAAATAAGTAAGGTCTTTTACATACTTCATGAATCCTGTGGTCAACTGCAAATAGCTAAATGTCGAAAAGAATCAAAATATTAACACCAAAGGGGCTTACATACTTATTTTTCGATCCCGAACTAAGGTTTCTTAAAGTGGTATTTTAAAATAACATGGAGCGCAAACAGTCTCATACATGTCTGCTCTACTGCACCTTTGTGAAACCACCGTCGCACAAGACCCGAGTTGTAAACCCAGCTAATCAGGCATCTGCACATTCTTATAAATGCTCCATAGCACACATTTGCCACGAGAATCCCAGCACGTGCAAAGTCGGAAGCAGAAGTGCGCACACGCTGTTGAGATGCGCGCACAACTTTCCGAGGAGCAAATGGCCCACTGCTCTGTCACATGACAACCGTCCAGTCGGCAACGCACGAGACGGCCCCTGAAAACCCTGAAGGTAATCACTGCCAATTAAAAAATCACACATTTCCAGTACCACCACAACTCAATGCATTTCAAGAATGACTGAAAATCTCTTTCAAGGCTCGTAGGATCGACTCACTGCCACAGATTCAAAACTCGTTGTCTTGAGCTCTACTGTGCAGGCACGCCATGCATTCTCACTCCAGCAAGGCACTGGAAGAAATCTCAGGGGAGCGTTTTCACAAACAAGAGATGGGCAGCTGCACTGGGCGACACGGCAGAAGGCCTGGTTGGCACTTAGTTGAAAAGCCGAGCCCACACGGTAATGGAAGTGCTGGTGCCGAGGTGAAATGGCTCCCTCGCCAGGTGCTGCAGCGGTCTTGTGGGGGCCTAGTCCACCGTGAACTCGTTCCCATATGACACCTAGAAGGCCGGCTCATCCCCGTCACGGGGGGACCTGAGGCTGAAGGAGTGACTAATCCACTGGATGGCAGAAAACATCCCCTCGTCTGAGTGACGGGCTCAAGGGGTCCAACAAGACAAACATCAAAGAGGATGAACATCAACTCCTGTTTCTAAATCGGAAAGATTTGAATTAACAGCACTTCTTGTAAAAATATAGCTTAGGTGGTTTCATATTTAGTAGCAGTCAAAAATGTGGGAAGCTTCCAAAAGAAAAACAACCTAATTTTAGAATTATGGGATCCAGATAAAGGAAAGCAATAGTCCCATAACACTTGTGCTGGTCTGCCAGGGGTAGCCCAGCCAGTTCTGGGTGCAAGTTCCGGAGACATTACTGACAGACTGGAGTATGTGCAGGCAACGAAGGAGGAGGGGCTAGAAATTATATCGTACGAGAAGTTAAGGACAAAGAGAGGACGTGAGAGAAATTCTCTCTTTTTCTCTCAAACACACATACCCCAAGCAAAAAACAGGATGATAATGAAACAGTGAGCCCCACACTGCGCAGGTGTGTGCGGCGGGAGAACCCTAAAGGTGACCCCCCGTGAGTCATGCCCTGTATCATCCCCTTTCCTTGAGAGTGCACAGAGAATTGGGACTTGCTTCTAACCCACAGCACACAGTGAAGTGATGGCATGAAGCTCCCACGAGCGATTACACTGCATGGCACTCTCACAACAAGGTTACAGTAACCACGCGGAGAAGGACTGCCCTGCAGACTTTGAAGCGGCTGCTAAGGTGGGAAGTGCCCATGGAGAGGACCATGTGGCAGGGGACTGTGATGGCCTCCCGAAGCTGAGGAGCTCACTCACACACCTGCAAGGAGCTGCATTCGGACGAAGAGCGTGTGAGATTGGAAGAGGGCCCCATGCCTCAGTGACACCCAGCTCTGGCCAGCGCCTTGAGCGCAGCCTGGGAGACCCAGAGCAGAGGACACAGCTGAGCCCTGCAGACTGCCGACCCTCAGAAACTGTGAGATTATTTCAAACTGCAACATTTGTGGAAATTTATTATACAGCAATAGAAAGGTAATGCAGTGTGCAAGCACAGGTCGGGTGATCTTTATGTGAAGTTTTATAGTCTGAGCAATTCCTCGCACTGGATAAAAGACTGGTCTAGAATGTAGTTACTAGACTATGAATTCGGTCTTTCCAACTTTGTGATGCTATTGCAACAATGGAGGGGTATTATATGGTACACAGATGACACTAATATCCTCTACACTACATTCATAGTAACGCACTTAAGATAACGTAAATCATTTTACTTCAACTGATATTTGTAAGTGTAAGCATCCCTATTGGAATGTTTTGTGAAATATTAGGTAACAGCTGGCTTATTTTAGTCGTAAACCTAGAGAATTTCAAATAATTAGAATGTTTTAAACATAATCAGACAAAGACCACTCCAGGGAAACGCAGAGTGCTCTTCGGTTCTCAGGGGTCTTGGGTAGCCATCTCTTGAGCTGTATGTGCACCACCCTCATCCGGGCCCTCAGCGGCTGCACTGCACTGCCCTCCTCCTGACTGCCGCCCCCTCCTGCCCTCGTTAACTGAGAACCCCCACTTGCACTGAGCCCAATACATTCAGCACATAGTGCCAGTGTGTTCTGACTAATGGCAAATCAAATTATCCCTTTACCTGGCGTAAAATCCTCCAGTGGTTTATGACTGTCCCCTGAATACAGATAAAGCAGCTGAGCCTGACATACAAAGCCTTTCATCATTTGGCCTCCTCTTCAGCATCATCTTTTATCGGTCCTCTCCACACCCTGCTGTATACAAATCCACAGTGAGCCACCTACGCTTTCCCCAAATGCTACGCCACTTCCTGCTCTCTCCCTCCCGAGCCTTGACTCTGGCTTGGAAAGCTTTTCCCTCCCTGACTTTTTTCCTGGCTAATTCCCTAAAGTTCAAAGATGCTCAACTAGTGTGTCGTGGACCTTACAGGGATGTCCCAGGCCTGTTTGGCTACGCTGAGGACCACACTTCTGCAGGGGCAGACATCGGCCAGAGAGACCACTGTGCTACCAAGAGTGAATATTGCTTTCTGTACATTGAACAGTGAAAAGTGTGCTGTGACAGCAAGCCAGGCCTCTAGAGATGATTTACTTACTGGAATAGGTAAAAACTTCCACATGAAGAAAAGGTAATTGAGTCACACACCTTAGTGCCACAAGTACCAAAGGTACAAGGTGACTTGGGGGGTGCCACAGCAGCAGTGATTTCTACCACTGACAGGTTTACTTGTGGTCCTGCTGAATCTTGGGCTGCATTCCTGGAATTTTCTTTATAGACTGTTTCCTGTTTTTCAGAAGTTCTCTTCCCTACCTCGAAAGTCAGTCAGTAAATTCATCATGAGAAAATAGTGAGGAAGGCGTTAGCAATGATACTTGTGCAGGTAATGGCCATAAAGTGATGTCAAACCAAATTCTAAAAAAATCCAAATTCATCATGAGAAATAGCTTTCCACGAACAGGAGAATGATCTGTTCCATGGTGTATTGTACGCAGTGAAAGCCACAGAAGAGTATAAATGTCACTTTATGATAAATCGTACACATCTTGCACCAGAACATCAAAATTATTTTAGGTGATGGATGGTAACAAAATCAACACAACTGAAACACTGGGATGAAATCCCGGCCCGTGGGGAGGCGCAGGGCACCGGGACTGATTCTCACTTTTCCTTCCAGGTGCTTCCAACTCATACTTTAAAATCTACTGCCGATTCTCGGTATATCTGAGAGCGCACTAACCAGTTCAGAGTGTCCTAGATCCAAGTTATCCCCATTTTTAAAAATAAAGGCTTTTGTCCATCTGCAGATTTTCATTTTCTTTTCCAAAATTAACCAAGAGTGACTCTGTTATCACTGAAACAGGTTTTTATACCCCTCTGATGCTGTCCACTAGATCATGAGAAAAACAACTTAAAATGCATAGGTCCCCTTCACTCTCTACCCACATCAACTAAGCGTTCCTAACGACCCTCGCCCTCCTCCTAGCCTCTGCCGTCCCACAGGCTAGTGGAGCGCTCTCCTGTCTTCCTCTTCTCGGGAACACAGCCAGGACTAGAGCACAGGGAGAGGGTGGGCAGGAACACACTCTGCCTATGTCCACTTCATTCCGGTTTGGACTTGGTGGCATCATTTTATGTCACCTTTCACTATCACCTTTAGTTATGTGTTCATTTGTTCTACTTTAAAATGCTTCATATTTATATTTTTATTTATAAAATGATACACGGTTTAAGGACTCAAACAGTTCTGTGAGTTAGTACAGAAAAGCAGCAGTCCCTAATCACACCCCCATTGCTCACACTGCAAAACCCCCTTTGGGCTCTTCTAGAAAATCCTGTGTTGCTACTTTCCAATTTTTCAGTTTTAGGCTTATTTTCTCTGTAGACTTGGAATTCCTCACTATGCAAATTGGGTTCTCTTTCATATAAACAACTTGCTCGCCCATGTCTCTCACATACACGTATTCACACACATGCACACACCACATTCACACACACACACTGTGTTCTGGCTTCTTCCTCCATTATTAAAACTGTCATCATCCATGTTGTATTTTCAGGACGACGTGCGTGCTGTTCACAGCCCAACCATGTCGTCTGTCAATCACGACAGCTTTCCCAGTGTTACTTTTTTTCCTCCTTGCTGCTAACAATCGTTTTCCATTCTTGCTGTTTACCTGGTTTTCTATACGTGTCAATAATTAACCTCCAAATCCTCACCCTGTTGTGTAAATCTGGAAAATGGGGAAAGGGTTAGAGAGCAGAAATCAAGCCTCCATGGGAAGTAAAATAGTTAGATCTTGCCAAATATCTGGAACATAGTTCAATGCATTTGAAAAAACCTCAATAAAATGAATCCGATCATGGTAAGACTCTTCCTATGAGGAGGTGCTGCCAGACCTTCAAATACAAAGGCTTTTCTCCCAGAATTCTCTTCTCCTTGCAGCCCTCGGGGTGGCTACGCTCCTGAGGTCACGTTCCTAAGAGGTGACGGCTCGGGAACCAGCGGGATACGGTTTGCAAGCATAAAACAAACAGGGAGCCAGCCTTCATAAACCAGGTCACCTGGACCACTGCACCCCAGGTTTCCTCTTCCCGGTTACTCCCCCATTTCGATGGTACACTGCCTCCGTTAGCTCTGACACAAGAGCATGAGGTACGCTATTATTTTCTTTTTCGAGATGTTGTATTTCTGAAAATGTCTTCATTCTACTCTCACATTTCACTGATACTTCGGTGTGGTATACCTTATCCTACTTTTGAACACACGTTTTTAAAAACCGAGCTAATGAGCATCCTGTGCAAGTGTGAGAGCTTCATTAAACGCTTCTTGCTTCTCTTTCCTGGCAAGGCTAGTAATGAGAGTGTGCTGAAGATTCCCCTTTACCCTTTGGGTTTCATCCCCTTTTAAATACGCTTTCCTGGGTCCAGCAGTGTCTCCACTAAATGGTCCTATCAGAAGCCTCAGAAACCTTATCTCCATCTTTCTCTCCCTCCCATTCCTCACTGATGGCCTCTGGCCAGACAGGTCTCTATAGGCAAACTCCCTCTCCCTTCGCTATCATAACTGTAAATAAATAAATACCTCTTTTTAAGGCTGTCTTTACTTTTATTTCATCGAATGGTTCACTCTTCTCGGTCAGATTCAGCTCAGACAATGTGGTAAAAAGAAACCAATATAAAAGTATTTAAGAAAATATAGCAACTATATTTCATGAACCAGCTTTTAGAAATTTCTGAAAATTTGCAAAAAACTTTAGATGCAGCTTATTTCTCTATCTATAAAATATAAACATGTCTCGTCAGTTTATATTCCTGGAAGTGATAATCAAACCACCCAGAATAAACATCAAGTCATGTAGAAGAACTGACTAATGAGTTGGTTCCATACCATTTACTCTATTTATTAAAGTAAATCCCTGAAGGGTGATGATGGTAATGAGGAAGAGAAGAGAGGCCTGTAGCATTACTGGAGCACGTATTACCTGCCAGACCCTCTGCTAAGAAGGATGTATCACTCACTTGCTCCTCCAGACAATCTTACTCTCCTCCTACTGCAGGTGAGAAAATCGAGGGTTGGCAAGGTCAAGTCACGTGCCAAGGCCACACGGCAAATAAGCTGGGACGCTGAGATGTGGACGCAGTGAGACGCTGGAGCCTGTGCGGCAGCCGCATACCTTTTAAAACACGCTAATTATATATTCACTATTGCAGAGCAGCTTTTAATCCCTAGACAGGGATTAAAGAGACAGGTTTTAATCTGTCTGTGTTTCATTTTATTTTTCCACTTCTACGAAATCTGTAGATTTGCTTTTAGACATACATATGAAATATGAAGTTTTACATCACAGAAACATGAGTGTATTATTAAGCCTTCACAAATAACAGTTCTTCAGGTAAGAATTTCCCAACAAATAATCAACACCA
The DNA here is from genome assembly GCA_004027735.1 of Carollia perspicillata. Taxonomy (NCBI): domain Eukaryota; kingdom Metazoa; phylum Chordata; class Mammalia; order Chiroptera; family Phyllostomidae; genus Carollia; species Carollia perspicillata. Next base: position 2,450 of record PVKM010003742.1, on the reverse strand, counting down.
CAGTGATCAGTCTTGCCCTTTGGAGCACAAACTCCACCCCATACTCAGTGTCTGGTAAGTGCTCAATACCTAGTAGATGCTCAAAAACACCTGTTGAATGAAAAAAAAAAAAGACCATGGAAGTAGAATTAAGCACATTGGGCATGAAGCCAATACGGAGTATCAGCATGTTCAGTCCGTTCCCTGTCCGTTAATAATAAACCCCACTGGAATGTAGCACGGAGCACTCGATGCAGAATCTGCTACGCTCCACAGGACCATGCCAACCTGGCGAGAGACCGTCTCCTGCCTGGGACTGCCAGGTCCTCGGGTCCAGCCTGGTCCTTCTCCTCACCCTCTAGAATCTCCATTTCAAAGTCTCTAAACTAAGAGTCTTACTCAAAGCTTCTGCCATGTCTGTCCAGCTCTGCCCCAAATGCAGGCTTACCTCACTCGTAATTCCTAGTCTTAGCAATCTGCAGTCCTCGGGGCTCTCTCACCTGGAGTCCCTCACAGGTGCACAAACGTCATGCATATGCGTGTGCACAGCTATGTGGGAATACACCACATCTCCCTAAAACCAGACCTCACCTTTTCAACTTGGTGCTCGCTGTGTTCAGTCCTCCCTAGAGTGTGCTGATAGAAAGATACAAGGTGCGTTATTAGTGTGTTCCATGAATTAAATTAAGTATTCCTTCCTCTTTGTTTAGGTGGAACCAAAGGCATTGAAAACCATATACAAAAAGGGATAAACAAAGAGAGGGTAGCTGATTCAGTTTCCCTGAATCCTTTTAAACTTGGTTTACATCATTTAAGTCGCCCATCTTCATTTAGAATATATAGTTATCAAAAAAAAAAAAAGAGAGAGAGAGATGGTAAGTACTCCACTTGATTTTGACCTTATTTAAGAGGGAGAATTCCTCTTCCTGGGATACTGCGTGAGGAGAAAATACATACAGGTCCATGACTGTCTTCGCCTCAAGTAAATGTTAACTCTCATTTGTGATTAAAAATTTCAAATTAAGAGTAAAAAAAAGCCTTTATGTTTGACGATTAATTTTAATCCACTAAACCATGGGGAAATTATTCAAGCATGACAGCCGATTAGGTTATCTTTGCATATTAAAAATCACTGTAAAATCTCAGGAAGAGCGCCTCCAAACCCCACATGCATTTTAAAGCCTGCTTTCCCCCGTAACGTGGTTTGCACAGTAAAAGTAATCATTCACGGGTGTGACATAAAGTCTGTGAATTATGAGACATTGTTGTCATTACTTTTTTGAATTACAACTTTCGGTCATATAGGTTTGTTATCAATTATAAGACTAATTCATGTAATATACAGATATACAATAGTGTGCCACAATCTAATGCAATTCGTTTTGGCTCGCGAGGTATTATTACACAGCTCACAAAAGGCCAGACTTTAAGTTCATCCTGAAGGTTATCCACTCACATGAAGGCTTTTTTTCCCAACGGCCTCTGCATTCTTATCTAAGTATTTCTGCTTTTTCCCACGTAGTCTAAATTTATCAAACATATATATGAATATATATTTGATAAAAATCTGAAAGCCAAGCCTTAGTAGGCCTTTGTGATCCAACACTGTCCATAGGCTCATGCACTGATGTGTGCAATTTTATATGAATGTGAAATAATTCTGAATTTTAACTTGAAAAGACATATAATCACCTTCCCGTACTAATTGTCTGCATTTATTTTTAAACAGGAAGTATTTTCTTCATAGTCTAAATATTTCCTTGTACTGCATACAAAATTCAACTATATGAAAAATTAAAATAGAAGAAAGACCCTATATCACACAAAGAGAAAATGACATGTCAAATGAATATATTCATTTCTTTATTTTCTTATGAGGTTAATAAAGCCACAGGGTTCTGAATAAATGACTTCCACTCAAGAACACAGATCTAAAGGCAGATGACCTGGGTTCGAACCGGGACTCTGCCACTTCCTCCTATCTGTGGCCGTTCTGTGCAAAGGGGCTTAGCCCCTCCGCACCCCTTCCCCTGTCCCGTCAGATGGGAGTGAGAACGAGGCTTTAGACCATGAGTTGCTGTGAGGGTCAAAAAGGGCCTGGGGCACAGACGGACACCCAGTAGGTACTCAACAAATGCTAGTGAGCTATTATTATGCTAGTTATTATTTTATGTCCCTGAGTTTTAAGTGTATTCTTTGAGATGAGTTTGCTAATGTCAACGACTGTTTATTTGGCCAACCTCTTGCAGAAGTGCAGAATGCAAACAGACTATATATACGCGCATTAAAAAATAAAAGTGCAATTATTAGAAAATCTCTTTATGAATGAATAGGTGCCAAGGCAACAGCTGATTAATTTGTGTTATGGCACCTCTGATACATCACTATATTTAATTCATTTAAGTACACAAACACTTTCCTGGTCGAAATACATTGATATTAAGTAGATTTCCCATTTGTAAAAATATAAA
>PVKM010003741.1:0-55813 GCA_004027735.1 Carollia perspicillata | reverse complement strand
CTAGTTATCAAGTTCTACTCTTCTTTTGCTCTTGTCTCTTACATGTGTTCCCTTTTCCTTTCCCATTGTCCCCATTCTCATTTAGGCCAGACAGAACTGATCTCCTCTGAGACCCCCAACCCATCCCTAACCTTGCTTCTATTTCTGTCATTCTCCTACCATTTTAGGCAACCCCAGAGACTTAGACTGAGGATTCTTCAGTACTCAACTCAAAACCCACTCGTTTCTTTTTTCTTTCTTTTTTTTTAAAGATTTTATTTATTTATCTTCAGAGGGGAAGGGAAGGAGAGAGGGAGAGAAATATCAATGTATGGTTGCCTTTCGTGTGTCCCCTGCCAGGAACTGGCCTGCAACCCAAGCATGTGCCCTGACTGGGAATCGAACTGCGATCCTTTGGTTCGCAGGCCCGCGCTCAATCCACTGAGCTACACCAGACAGGGCAAAACCCACTCGTTTAACGAATTCTTTTAATTTTTGTTGTTTTGAGTTACGTTTATCAGGAGAACTCAGGCCTTTTGGTTTCATGGGTTAGTAGACTATAGAAAAATTGAGGGAGGAGTATGGGGAGAGGCAGAATCAAATGAGTGGTTCACTTGATTTTGCTAATTAAGGCACAAGATCCACTCTTGGATTAAAGAAAAGACAGCTTGATTGAAACTGAAAACAAATTGAGAACCAAAAAATATTGTATGGCAGTTTTTACTTTTTATCACTCATTTTTAATTTTACAAATGAATGATTACAAAACCTGAACAAAAAAGAATAGTCTGACATCAAAGGACAAACTTGAAATTAATTACTAATCTAAAGTTATATAAGCGAAGTTTACTCCATTAATGTGATGGGTTCATGTTAAGCCTTGCCCTTAAACTTTTTTAGTTTTACATTGCTATAATAAGTAGTTACTTATATGTGTCTGTTTATCTGAATAGCCTATAAATTTGAATTTTGGATTCAAATATTTTATGCCTTACAATGCCTGTAACAAACTGCCTTGCCTATAGTAGGTCTTTAATGTTGAATACAAGCAAATTAGAAGTGGATAAGTTCAGAAACTTTTATCCTCTGGGATTCACATTTATCCCTTGGGCTTATAAAATAGTCATCAGATCATTTGACTTTTGGGCTGACTTCGGTTTTAGAATCTAAATCTGTTCTCCATTATGCTGTTACCCTGCCATAGACCTTTATGGACTAAAACGAACAAAAAGTAGTAGGATTAGATCTGTTTTCTTTGGAGTATTGAGACTTGCGGTAATGGAAGCATCAGCTTGTAGTCAAACCTAGCTTTGAAGAGCTGATAGATAAATAACCGATTTTCACTTTTCCCTAGGGGTCTGATATAGAGATGGTGAATTCTGAACATGGGACAGCCAGTGACAGCTCTGAGCTCACCCCAGAGGATTCATCTTTAGAGCAAGAGGAGCTACAAGTATTGCAATTAGAGCAGGGAGGTAAGAGGTTTAAAAAGTCTGGCTTTTTACTTTTTTAAATAGGATGTGTAAGGGACATTACAAATTTTACCCTCATCTTGCTAATCTAGGTCACTGAAGGACTAGAAGTTGAGTGTGTAGGTGGGCAGGCCTGCAGAGCCTGGCGGTACCATCCTGCGCAGGGGTTCGTTTATTTGCAGCTTTAGTATGTTTGGGCCTCCAGATAATTCTTTAATAGTACATGTGTTAGTAACTCAGTAACTCAATTAATCTTGATTAAGACTAGTGATGTACAAAATTACTGAATCATCACAAGTGACTTACTAAACTCATTTCCAGTTATTGTCACACTTGAGTACTTTGATTAGAGGTGGTAAATGATATTTAACTACTGTATTACATTTATGTTATATATAATCATACTAATGAGATTTGATGTTCACATTAATTGGAAATATGATGCCCAAATAATTAATGCATACTCTTATCTTCATATTTAAGTTACCATTATTTCTTTTTTTAATATATTTCATTGATTATACTATTACAGTTGTCCCTTTTTTTTTTTTGCCCCTTTATTCCTCTCCGTCCTGTAACCCACTTCCACCAGCATTCCTCCACCTTAGTTAATATCCATGGGTCGTACATGTAAGTTCTTTGCTTTCTCCGTTTCCCATACTATTCTTAACGTTTCCCTGTCTGTTTTGTACCTACCATTTATTGCCTGTACCTACCATGCTTCTTATTCCCTGTACCTTTTCCCCCATTCTATCCCGCCCCCTCCCCGCTGATAACCCTCTCTGTGATTCTGTTCCTGTTCTAGATGTTTTGCTTAGTTTTTTTTTTTTTTTAGGTTCAGTTGTTGTGAGTTTGTTGTCATTTTACTGTTAATATTTTTCATTGTTTTCTTTTTCTTAGATAAGTCCCTTTAACATTTTATGTAATAAGGGCTTGGTGATGATGAACTCCTTGAACTTGACCCTATCTGGGAAGCAGTTTATCTTCCTTCCTATTCTAAATGATAGCTTTGCTGGATAGAGTAATCTTGGATGCAGGTCCTTGCCTTTCATGACTTGGAATACTTCTTTCCAGCCCCTTCTTGCCTGTAAGGTCTCTTTTGAGAAGTCAGCTGATAGTCTGATGGGAACTCCTTTGTAGGTGACTGTCTCCTTATTTCTTGCTGCTTCTAGGATTCTCTCCTTCATTTTAATCTTGGCTAATGTAATTATGATGTACCTTGGTGTGTTCTTCCTTGGGTTCACCTTCTTTGGGACTCTCTGAGCTTCCTGGACTTCCTGGAAGTCTATTTCCTTTGCCAGCTTGGGGAAGTTCTCCTTTATTATTCATTCAAATAAGTTTTCCACTTGTTGCTCTTCCTCTTCCCCTTCTGATACCCCTATAATTCAGATGTTGGAATGTTTAAAGATGTCCTGGAGGTTCCTAAGCCTCTCCTCATTTTTTTGAATTCTTGTTTCTTCATTCTGTTCTGGTCGAATGTTTACTTCTACCTTCTGCTTCAAATTGTTAATTTGAGTCCTTGTTTCCTTCCCATTACTGTTGGTTCCCTGTATATTTTCCTTTATTTCACTTTGCATAGCTTTATTTCTTCCTCTGTTTTGTGACCATACTCCACCATTTCTGTGAGCATCCTGATTACCAGTGTTTTGAATTCTGCATCTGAAAGGTTGGCTGTCTCTTCATCATTTAGTTCTATTTTTGGAGCTTTGATCTATTCTTTCATTAGGGCCATATACTTTTTTTGGGTCTCAATACTTCTGTTACATTGTAAGGGGCAGAGCCTTAGGTATTCGCCAAGGTGGGGCAACGCACTTCATTGTGTTGTGGTGCCGTATGTGGAGGAGACCACTAAAAGGAAACAGTGCTGCTTGCTCAGCTCTTGGCTGGCTTTTGTTACTTGCTCTGCTACCCACAAGCAAATTGGGCACTTCTGGTGCTGATTCCTGGTTGGGTGGGTTTGTGTACATTCTAGGACCATGTGGGTCTTTCCAACGAATTCTCCTTTGAGGCTGGGAGTTTCTCCTGGTGCCGCAACTCCCACAGGTTTTTACAGCCAGAGGCTTTGAGGCTTTATTTCCCTGTGCTGGGACCCTGGGTCGCATGGTCCATGTTGCTCCCCAGTTGTTCCTCTGGTTTATCCACATGCAAATGTGGGACCACCTGCTCTACCAGCCGCCGCTTACCCTGGTCCTCCGGCCACTTCCTTGCCTTGAGTCCTCTCCTCTTTGGATACCCGTCTCCACCCCTCCTACCAGTCTGGATGAATGTTTCTTCTTTAACTCCTTGGTTGTCACACTTCCATACAGTTCAATTTTATGGCAGTGCTGTTGTTTTTTGTTTTTTTTTTTTAAATGTGTTGTTGTTCTTTTGGTTGTCTGAGGAGGCAAAGTGTATCTACCTATGTCTCCATCTTGGCCAGAAGTCAAATTACCCTTATTTCTAAACTTAAAAAAAATTACTAAACATGTAAAGAGAATATCCCTCCCCTACTGCCACCCCAGAGAATCCATGTGGAGGTACACATACTAGAAATATAATAGATTATGCCTGTTAATCTTATTTTTAGCTTACCTATTAATTACTAATCTCATTTGAACTGTGATTGTCCTCTTTCATGGGTCAGAGATCTCTTTGAGAATCCGAAAGCTAGGAATAGTACTTCCTCCCAGAATACAGAATACAGAATACAGGGACTCCTTAGGAGTCCCTGGACCCAAGTATATTTCTATTGAGGAACCTTACCTCCAAAATAATATTCTATTAGGGACTGTGTAACACAAAAGCACTGAGTGGTTTGTTTGTTTGTTTGTTTTTTGGTAGGGGTTAAATTATATGAGAAGAACATGTTCATGATAGGAAAAAAGAGGAAAAAATTTAAAACCATATATATGTATACGCACACACATTTTTTTCTTTGGTCTGTAGATAATTGCTGTAACCATTTAGAACACAGGGTGGGGCAAAAGTAGGTTTATAGTTATGAGTTGCGAAAGTGTATTGTATTATTATTTATTGTTGTATTACTTTCCATATAAACAACTGTAAACCTACATTTACTCCACCCTGTATATTCTTTGCTATGCATAAATTTATGTTTATTATATATTGTGTTAAAATTTTTCTTTTGTTAATATTGTATGGTCTTCATTAAATATCTAATATTATGAACGCCTATTTCCATGTTGTTTCCTTTGATGAATTTTAAATAAAATATGTTTGCTATAGTGACATCATTTTTCCGTGTTCAAGTTCTTGTTTTTTATTGTCTATTTTTTATTGTAGAGCGTTTGTAATTTGAAGCTATAGTTTTGATTCTTGTGTTACTGGACATTAATGGTCATTAGAAGAGAGGTACCTTTAGTTTGAATAAACTTTAAGAATGCAGGACATATCTGCTGTCAGATGTCTAAGAATTGGTTTTCCATGTAACAGACTTTTATAAAAACCTTGGATTAAGTACTTTGTAAGGTAGAGACAATATTTATTTAGAGACTGTATTTTTTTAGTTGCTCTTAAACGAGCTCAGTTCCTTATCTAAAAATATCACCTGACAATTTCAAATATTGAAACAATTATATTTGAAATACAGAGATCTTTTTAGCAACAGAAGAATGACTTTGTGTACCATTTGATTAAATCCATTTAAAAAATTAGGAATACATTTTATGTACTCAGATTTTATATTTGTAGACTGCCAAAGTGATAAAGTAAACTAAATTGATTTTTGCTTTATATCAGAGAGCAGCCAAAATGTCACAATGTTAGCGGAAGAACGTGATTATCCAGCTTTGGAGGAGATGAAGTCAGCATGTGAGGTAAAGCTGTGTTTTACTCTGGAAATATGGTACACACAGAGCATACTACTTAAAGCTTCCATTTCTAGTTGTGCATTCTGTCCATATTGGAATTATAAACAAATTTCAATGAAAATTTTGAGATTCCCCAGATCAATTGCTTTTAAGTTTAGAATTATTAGCTTTTATTTAAATTTCTGGTTGAGACATCTTTTAATTTAGAAAAGTAATTTCTTGGTCATTTATGATCAGATCACCCTGAGAGGTTACTTTCCATAGAACCCCACTTTTCATCTACAGTTCCCCCTTTTTGGGCAAATACTGGAGTCTTACAGTGCTAGGAAGGCTCATTCCTAGGAAGTCTCAGTATTGACATCTTGTGACCACTGGAGATGGGGCAATATTTTAACCATGGGATCTGAATTGAGGCTGAGTTTTCCCAAAAGGAGGAAGGCAGTCACGTCTCATGGTCTTCATTGTGAAAAAATACTCAGACCATTTCTATCCTGTAAATTATCATGACTTGAGTTCTGCCTTCCGTCTCATTTTTCTGTGTTTGGATCAAGTATAACACTTATGTAAGCCATGAAAAAGGTATTAACAGTGATAGATTTTTAGCCATCATAAACAGTTGTACTATATAGAAGAACGCAAAGAACAAGCATAACTATTATGGCTAATATCATTAGCAGACAGGAAAGGACAAAATGGATTTGGAGTTCGATATCAATCCATAGGTATACGGGCCCGTTGGTGTCTTATGATATAGTTTGTCTGATAAGGTTATGTTCCTTTTTTTTAATCACCAGCTGAGTATATATTTATTGAGATTAGAGTGAGAGAAAGAAATGGATTTTAGAGAGAAACATCAATCAGTCGCACGCCCCCATACCTGTACATACTCCAACCAGGGATCAAACCTGCAGCCCTTTTTTGCCCTGCCTGGGAATTGAGCCTGCAACCTTTTGTTGCACCAGATAGCGCTCCATCCAGCTGAGCACCTTGCCAGGGCACATCCTTGAATTACTGTATTTTGCTGTGCATAATGCGCTCCCACTTTTGGTGTGCATTATACATGGGATTGTTACGCCCACGGCATGTAATCGTTATGCCCACGTATAATGCACACCCTTATTTCTCCCTCAAAAATTTGGAGGAAAAAGTGCATATTATACATGGCAAAATAGTGTTTTGAGAAATTAAGCAAAATGAAGGTCAGTTTTCAAATTTGAGAACAAACTAAACCTTATCTTTTAGCGATTACTTCTAGATAAAGCTAGATAGCTAGATGATCTTTACATGGCATAGCTATTAAAGTTTATTAATATATAACCAGGAAATTTTAATCAGTCTTTTAAAGGGTTCTCTGAGTTATGCTAAAATAAACCCATGGAACTGGTGAGAAATCTCTCCTCTCTGTGGTCATTGGGTGGTAAAGGTGGGCTTCTTAGCATCTGCAGCCTACCAGGAGTAGGCAGCAGTTAGAGAGTCCCCAAGGGATTTGAAGGTGTTTTCATACTAAAAGATGAATCTACTATTGAGTAATCCTTTTCTATTGGATGGAATTCATATCTTTTATTTTAAGCCCTACTGCTTACATACCATTATTTATTTTGAACTGTGTAGAAAACATAAGGCCCTTAAATAATTGTTGAATTTAACTGTCTCTAAAATTATGATTCCTTAGGGAGAGGAAGAACGGTCACCTGAAGACAATATCTACTTTGGAACTGTCAGTGACGATTCTGATATTGTTACCCTTGAGCCACCTAAGTTAGAAGAAATTGGAAATCAAGAAGAAGCCATAATTGTTACAGATGTACAGAGTCCAGAAGACTTCAATATGGGCTCTTCTTCTAGCAGCCAGTACACATTCTGTCAGCCAGAAACTGGTAAGTACTATGTAAAGAATATACTGATAACAGACTTTAAGGAGCCCTGTGACCACATTTTATATAATTATTTGTTTTATAATCCTAAATCTCAAGCTTTGAATATATTTGAATCAAACTCAAGAAACACATTTATAAAATTTACTGTCATATTTAATATTTTCCTAGACTCTAAGACCTACAGCACAGTCTTCTTTAACAGTAAATACCATCTCTTAATCATTAAATGAAAGACAAAATAAACCCTCAAGGAGGTTTGTTAATGTCTCAAACACTCCAACCAAAATGCGTTTGACATTTTTTTAGATCTTTTTCTTTTTAAGATTTTATTTATTTATTTTTAGAGAGAGGGGAAGGGAGGAAGAGAGAGAAAGGAACATCAGTGTGTAAGACAGACATTGATTGGTTGCCTCTCCTGCCCCCAACCAGGGACCTGTCCCACAACTCTGGCATGTGCCCTGACTAGGAATGGAACCGGCAGCCTTTTGGTTTGCAGGCCAGCACTCAGTCCACTGAGCCACATCAGTCAAGGCACACATTCTTTAGATCTTTAAGAGTGGGAGATTGAGCCATTTTACCTAAAGTAGGAGAATGTTAAGATTTTTACCTACATTGGAAAAAAATTTATATTGTAGTGATAGAAACTTCTTATTGAAACCTTTCAGATCTATTCAATGATTAGTCATTTAATAAACATTTACGGAGTGGTACCATGTGCTGAACAGGGCTTAAGTAGATGTTAGTACAGCAGCATCCTAAGTCCTTGACTTTTAGATTTTAGATTGATTTATAAAAATGTGCCTATTGTAAATCATATCTTAATGCAGTTAATGCCTGTTGTTCAGACAGTCATTTGGAGGTTAAAATATAAGTTACTGAACTAATTCCCTTCTAGAATTTTTTGGCTCAATTTTAGGGGCATAAATAACAACTTTCAATGCAATATGATATTTAGATACAACTTATTGGAAAGATATAAGAAACAAACCTATAATTAACCCACAGTTGCAACTTAAGGGTGAATTATAGGAAAGAAACCTTGGAACACTGCTGGTAATTCCAAGAATTTCCTAAGTTGATGCAGATACAGAAACAGGAACATGTAGTATCTGTTTCAGATCATTTCCTTAGATTTTACCATTCTTTAATATTTACGTTTACCAGAATCAGATAATGGAATTTCTATTATTGCAGTTAAAGTTAATAAAATGTTAGAGGTTTTTTAATTATTTCACTTAATAAAGAGTTATTTTCAGTTAGTGTATCAGTAATTTGCCTATAAACGAGCTTGAAAACACCTTATTCAGATGTTTAAATACTCATCTGGCATTCTTAGTGGTCATAGAGAAACTTCAGTCTTGACCAGAATAGGGCTAATGTAGTTGATTTTAGAATCCATTTTAGTCATTGAATTTTATTTTATTTACTTAAATGTAGGAATCATGCTATATTGAAGTATTTTTTTCCCCTTTTTCTTCTTCTTTAAAAGACCACACTGGGCCCTGGCTGGTGTGGCAGTGGATTTAGTGCGGGCCTGTGAACCAAAGGGTTGCGGGTTCGATTCCCAGCCAAGGCACATGCCTGGGTTGCAGGCCAGGTCCCCAGTAGGGAGGGGGTGTGTGAGAGGCAACCACACATTGATGTTTCTCTCCTTCTCTCTTTCCCTCCCTGCCCCTCTCTCTAAAAATAAAATAAATAAATAAAATCTTAAAAAAAAAAAGAAACAAAACTAAAAATTAAAAAATAGAAGACCACGCTGGTTTGAGAGTATTAATAGGCAAGAAAAGGTAGTTGAAGCAGGAATTTTTGCAGAAGGGTCCAAGCAGACATTTAAGAAATTCACATGTACTGTTAATTGTTTTTCAGATAATTGGATACTTTAGAACACATCATTCTAGTTTTTATCTAACTTTATAAATTTGGACTTTGGAATTTTATAGATTCAGTTAAGAGGTATAGTTTATTAGGTATATATTTATCCATTGCTGTTCCTCCCAAAGGACAATGTTAAACAATAAAAAATGACATTGGGCTATGTTGAAAAGACTATATATAAATAGTTGCACAGTTTTTGTTCTCTATCCCTTTTCCCTTTTTTTTTTCTTTTGGTTTAAGTTCCTGCTATCCATTGCTTACTTATTTTGTTTTTTTCCTTTTCCTCTCTTTATCTCTGTAGGATTTCAACTTCAATTTTTTCTTCTAAATTAGATTCTTGTGATAGTAATCTTTTATTGATGTAAGAACACTCCCCACCCTCTTCATGTGGCCCTCTTCTCCCCTAAGAGAGCAAAGTATGTAGTTGTAGAAAAGTTTGTATTGTGTATGTTTTTTTTAAAAAGGCATGATTCTAAGATTTTGATGGAGCACAAATAACAATGTTAAATGATAAATAAGTATTTTCAATTATTTTCCCTTTTTATTTATAATAAAGCTTTATACATCTTTTTTCCTGTTTATTCACAAAAGAAAGGTGGTGGGAGAAGCTGTGGAAGATTCCTGAATGCATAAGGGGATGGGATGATCAGCTGAAACACCATGTTCCTAGCCAACTCTCTTTCCAAGGTGGTGTGACTAAATCTATCAGCTTTTCTAGAGCTGAGTATGCCTAGTCACATTTACTGTTTACTTAGTGCTTTAACGATATCTGTTGTCAGCTATGGTACTCTAAACAGGTGTTCAAGTTGATTTTGTAATAAAGCTGGCTAAGCTTATTGCATGCCTTTGCATTGCTTACATCTTGGACTAAGCTTTAAAAGGTTTTTTTAAAGCTTAGTCCAAAATACATCAGTTTTCATATGTATGGGTTAAAAAAGATGGAAGCATTAGATAATGATGTGAATTTATTCATATGGGTTAAGCTGGTTTTTTGACTTGGAATATATAACGAAGGCAGTATGTTAATGTAGAATTGAAAATTTATTTAAGGACTTCTGGCAAAAGGGTTTTTTTTTTACGTTTATCTATCTTAATACTATCAGAATGTCTGATTTAAATACTCCAACCATGATCATGCCTTTGTATTATGTAATGCTTTGTTTAAATCTTCCTTTCTCCTTGTCCAAGATATGTAACCTGACAGCTAGATATGTAACCTGACAGCTGAGGTGAAGGTATCTTGGAAAAACTACTGATCTAGAATAACCACAGAGACATGATGGGGGTGAGGGTCATGAACAAAAGCTCTTTCACTGACATCTGTGTCACTAAATGTTAGGAATATTCATTCATTCAACAGTGCCTTCTCCTGTGTGTTTGTTGTTGTAAACGTGATCGTTAACTGAATTCTCCATTATTCTTCTTTAAAAAGTATTGCCTAACCTAAGTCACCAGCTTTCCTCTGGCATGGATAACCTGTCTTTTGAAGAATGGTTTTGCTTTTTTGAAGCATGAATGTTGGTTGTTTTGTAGCTTTGTGCATCAAGTTTAAGTTCACATTTTATCCTTACTTTTAGTGCTTTTTTTTCTTTCTAACTGGCCTGGGGGAATTATTATTGAATCTTATAATCTTCTTTGTCAGCATATAGTTTATTGATAATGTGAAAACGTGTTAACAGATTACACATGGGAAAAAAACGAAGGTAACTTTTCTAGTGGATTTGTTTCCGGGACTTGAGATTTCTTGTGACTTAAAAAAAATTTTGTTTACTATTTGTTTCATAAAGAAGGAGCCAGCACCAAACTAGTTCTTAATATCGGAGATAGCTGTTGTGTCACTTCCTCATGCTGACATATTTACTAGAGGGTAAAATTAATAGCCTTCTAGTAAGAGTGGCAGTTGAAGGGAAGGGCTCATCTGACATCTGGAAACCTGTGTTAAACAATAGTGCTTTGAACTTTGATTGTAGACTTATAGGATGGAAGTGAAACTAGGGTCCAGATACACCCACAGAACTGCTTGTATATGTCCCTCTGTTCCTTAAACAGTTGAGCTTAAATTAACCTCTGTTTGAAACTGAACGAAGAGATACAGGGTTTGTTTATTTGTTTGTTTTCCTTTTAGAAATAGTATTTGTGTATAGCTCTTATATCAAAGAAATTTAACAGACTATGAGAATGATTGTTCTAATGGTATAAACTACAGGAGAGGTTTAACAAAAAAAAAGATAGACCTTCAAAGCCATATAATATGATTAACAGATTCATGTGTATCACAGTTGGAATATTTTATGCTTTGGCATTATGTTGATAAACCTGCAAATTTGAGGTTTTGTTTTTTATTGTCTTGTGTAAAAAAGGCATGAAGGGATGGCATTAATTATTGTATATTATATTTACTGGGAAATCTCTTCCAGAATTTTTAACATTCATCTGCATTTTTTTAATAGTATTTTCATCTCAGCCTAGCGACGACAGATCAAGTAGTGATGAAACCAGTCATCAGCCCAGTCCTGCCTTTAGACGACGTCGTGCTAGGAAGAAGACCATTTCTAGTTCAGAATCTGAAGAACGATTGCTTCCTGAACAAGAAACCGAACCCCCTAAGGAGTGTAAACCCCATTTCAGTAGTGGCCTTAATAAGTGTGTTATACTGGCTCTGGTGATTGCAATCAGCATGGGATTTGGACATTTCTATGGTAAGTAATTGATAAGCTGATGGCATAGGGTAGAAACACTAAGAGTGAGGAATCTTGGGATCTGTTTTAGTGTCCTATGTGCTTATATGATTTAAACACATAGGACACATGTTTAGTGTTTGTATGATTAAAATATAACCTTGAAAAGCTTGCAAACTGTTTGATCCTCAGTTTTCTCAGTTGGAGAGTGGGGATGGTGTTGCCTATTTCACAAAGCTGTTTTCACTTAAATTAAGCAGTATTTATTTAAGAAATAGTAGGATTATTAGCATGTATGTTTTTATAAGGAAAGATTGGAAAATTAAAAATCTGAAATGCTTACTGGGAGGCAAATCATTTATTTTAAAATCACAATTAGAGCAATTTGAACTAAGACTTTATTAGGAGGATTATTTAAATCCCATTTGAAATAGTTGCAATAATTGTTGCTCATCCTTTGTGCCTTCCAGTTTCATGTAAGCTTTATATTTTGTTGCATTTGTTTTATAGTTTAGCATTATATTTTGCTTACTATTAATATTGTTAGTGTTTTTTTATGTACAGCGATTATCTTAACTCAAAGCCTTTAAAAGTCTTGGGTGAAAAGGAAGGAATTCTATGTGGTGTTATTTCATTTGAGTGCCCAACAGTTGAATCTTATTTAAGGTACATATTTGCACAAAGATGAAAGTGTAGCCCTGACTGGTATGGCTCAGTTAGTTGAGCATCGTCCAGCATAAGTGAAAGGTCACCGGTTAAGTTCTGGTCAGGGCACATGCCTGGGTAGTGGGCCTGGTTACTGGTTGGTTCACATGCGAGAAGCAACCGATTGATGTTTCTCTCCCTCCTCTTCTCCCTTCCCCTCTCTCTAAAAATAAAATCTTTTAAAAAAAGACGAGTGTTTGAGAACTGAACATTCACACTCTGCTTTATTAGAATCAAAACAAATGCTTTAGATCTTGTCAACAAATTTTGGTTTGTCTTATAATAACTACATTTAGAATTTTTGACTATGTAATTCACAATTTAACTTTCTGAAGTATTCCTGTTTTGCTATTTCATTCTACCAGTGTGTTCATTATATAAAGATTGAAGAAATACATGTACTCTTATGTTGATTTGTGGAAAAGATATATCATTCAACATGGTATACTGTTAGGGTAATTAATGAAGACAGTCAATATGCAATTTAAATCAGTCTGTAAAATGTGTTTCTTACAGGTGCCTGCTTGAATTTAATACTGAAATACTATCATTCTCCCTTGAAGTTTGTTGTAATGAGATTTAACCTGAAATACATATATTTAACTTTTTTCATTATCTAGCTGGAGCAAATGTGTGAATCTGTGTTTTTGAGCATGATTCTTTTTCCCCACAGGTAAACATGGAGGTAACAAAGGAGAAGGTCTTATCTTAATCTTTTTTTCCTACTAAAAATAGAACAGTGATTTAATGTTTATCTGAATTCCATTAAAACCTCACCAACTGCATGAACTTCTAAGTATTTTGTAGAAAGATCAATTTAGAGAGAAGTGCTTTAAAAATTGAGAAATTATTGCCACTACTTAGGATCTTGGTTACTTGTAAAATTTACTTTAATAATTATATTTAACAAAACATTGTCCTGTGCTTGAAATTAGCTTTTCAGAATATGAAAAGACTAAATAATACAGTGTGAAGAAGGTTGATACAGTAAGAAGACTGGCTCAATGAACATACAGAAACTTACCTGAACAACTTACTACTTTTTTCACAGTCACTGTTTAAAGGACATTACACTTTTTTCTTAACTCTGGCACTAATCTCAACTTTAAGAGCTCTTTTGAGTTGACTTCAGAGCCACTCTGAATTTCTCATGTACCATGAAGTCAGTTGTTGCATACCATAATGTCATTTGCTTTATAATTTAACGAAAACATACTACTAAGTGAAATCACTCAGAACATTGACCAAGTTTGGCACCATATACTTTTGGAGTTTCAGACCTAGCTTGGAAGGAAGAGAAAACTAGTATGACTGAGGATAGTAAAAGAAAGTACTTAAAAGTATTTGAACTGCTTCAGGTTCTGAAACTGCTTATAAAAGAAAAATCTTCATGCATGAAGCACCTAACTTCTTTACCTTTCTTTGCTCGTAGATACCCATATTCTAAATTATTAGTGGAGTTCAATTGGACTGGTTTTCTCAAGAAATTACTTTAAGTATTGTTAGGTTGTCTTGCTCTTTAACAGGTAATACCACAGACTATAAGTAGGTGCCATGGTGTGTAGCGTAGACGAAGATTATAGCTCAAAGGCTATACTTAGTCATCCTGGAGGTGGTAAGATTTTAGTTGTGTTTGGTCTTATGCTTATGCTGGGTGGAAGGAGAGGGGAACATTCCAGATAACCTGAAAGTAAACTTGCTGGGTTTGGGAGCAGTGAGAAGACTGCCTGGGCTATAGCAGGATTGTTATTTAGAATAGTGGAATGTAAAGTTGGAATATGCTGTTACATTGCCAAACATCTTGGAATCAGGATAGGAGAGTTTGATTTACAGAGTGACCTGATGGCAATGAAGTTCAGAGGAAAAGTGCAGGAAGGAGAATGGTGTGGGGGAAATTAGGCCAGTCATCTGGGAAGTTTTGTAACTTAGGTATTTGGTGCTCAGAGCCTTAATTACAGAGGTGGTGGGATGGAGAGGTTGGTGAAATGAGGGACACTGAAGTAATAATGGAAAACAGAACTTTGAGATGGGATACCCAAGATACTCATTTTTTTGTTGTTTTTGTTTTTAATTACCAGAAGTGTGCTAGCTGCTGTACTTTTGGAGATGGGGGTATGACTGGGAAAGAGTTTTATTTAGATGATGCAGTAAATAGATGGTGAGCCGTTTTGGTTTGTTTTTACTGAACTTTATTCTAGAATGGTTTAGGGTAGCTGTTGAAGTCTGATTATTTTTGTTTCCATGAACTTGTTCCCAAAATTGTGCCCAACAGGCAGCTGGATATATTGTATGGAAGCTCTGGTCAGATCTGTAGGGAAGTCTTAAAGCAGTGATAGCAAAAACTACAGTGGGTTAATGTAATTAATATAGATAGACGTGTACACATGACCAGAAGGCCAAAGATTGTACTTTGGGCACTAACACTTTGTAGTCAGGCAGCTGAAGATGTAGGAAAACAACAACTTCAAAACAAACCCCAAAACTTCTAGGAGTGGCTGCTTTCTTGCTCTTGGCGGGGGGGGACACCCAGGAGTGAGATTGACAGTCATCAAACATGCTATATAATATTATTGCCAATTCGGGCCTTGACTAGGTTATTTTCCAGTGAGCAAAAGGAATTCATCCTATTAGAAGTTTGAAAAGAAAGATTTTCTGTCATTTGGGGAACTACATATGTATTTATTTCAACATCCTAAAAAATCTGAGATTCTTTTGAGAGATAACTGAAACAAATTTGCCATGCTTTTATAAATTGGAAAATTTAAAGAGAGGGTGTGAATTCTCACAAAGTATCAGCTGTTAATTGGTAGCAGTTTTCTGTAATTTGGCAAGGATTTCTCTTTAATGTATATCAAGATATATTGAAGAAATTAAAAATTAGTCTTTTAGCAGTAAGAGAATAGTAAACTATCATTACATCCTCATTACAAAATTCTTTACATAAGGTTATGCTACTCAGTAGATGTAATACTAAAATTGTCCAGTGCATTTTGCCTTACTTGTGATTGTGTTGTTTTTGTTCTCATGCATGAAGCATGGAGCAGCATGTGAACAGGCATGTGTTGGCAAGTTAACATTTTAATTTTTAAGGTTATTTTAATTTTTTTAGTTGGTTTAAAACTTCTGGGATAGCGATGGCGGTGCTATAGTACACACGTAATGAACACAGAATGCTCAAAAATTTGGCTTTGAGAATGGTGGGTGATCATAGTCAATTATTTTCCTTTCTGTAACTTTAGAGTTTGTGTTATATTATTTAGGAGAATTACAGCAAGAAAAAAATAGGCATTTTTGTTTTTCCTTATAAACTGAATAGACTCCATGCTTTGTTTCTCTGGGAGAATGAAACACTTTATGTATTTCAAAGATCCCTCAAAAACAACAGACCTGAGCAGCACAGACACTGAAAATGGAACGCTACAGAGATTAGCATGGCCCCTGCACAAGGATGAGACACAGTTCTGTGAAGCCTCCCATCTTTTGTGGAGTGTCCCAGAGGGCACCCTCATACTGTTTAATTAGCTCAGAAGAAGTATGAGTCAGAGCATAATGTGTAGCTCTCAATAGCATAATAGTGACATTCCACTGTAATAAATAAACAAACAAGCAAACACACAAAACAAACAAAACAAAACAAAACAAACCCTGGCCTGTGTAGCTCAGTGGATTGAGATCAGCTGTGAACCAAAGGGTCGCCAGTTCTATTTCTAGTCAGGCCATATGCCTGGGTTGCAGGCCAGGTCCCCAATGGGGGGCCGTGTGAGAGGCAACCACACACTGATGTTTCTCCCCCTCTCTTTCTCCCTCCGTTCCCCTCTCTCTAAATAAATAAATAAAATCTTTTTAAAAAGTCCAAGCAAAAAAAATAAAATAAAATAAACAGACCTTAGTGTCTTCCATATAGTAAGATAAAAACATTACCATAAATTATTTTCTTTGTTAGGGTAATATGGACTGGCTTCTTTTAATTGAAAGGATAGTGAGCTGCTTAAATATCTCTGGGTATATGAGAAATAAAACAAAAAGATATGTTAACCTACTTGGCATAATTTATATTAACATCCATCCATCACCATTTGATAAATGATACCATGTGACTTATTCATACTTTGTTTATATATGCATAAATTTTATAACTGTGAAATGCTAATATTTTGAGGAAAATGATCCTACCTTGATTAGTTAAATATATGTACATTAAATGTTTTATTATATGTTTAAAATATTGGTAATCATAACATTTATGTTATATATCTCTAATAAAAATTTTCATTTTTAGGCACAATTCAGATTCAGAAGCGTCAACAGTTGGTCACAAAGATACACGAGGATGAATTGAATGATATGAAGGATTATCTTTCCCAATGTCACCAGAAACAAGAGTCTGTTATAGATTATAAGGTATGTACTACTAACACATTTTATTAAAAAATAATTGTTAGCCAATAATTAATACACTATTCAGATTACAGTACAGTACAGATTAGCAAATCGGTAATATTGGTAATTGTTGATTCAGGTACTGTGTCCTAGTCACTATACTCATGTAAAGTATGTTTCTTATTTCTGACCACAACCCTGTGAATTAATCAAGTCTTAACTTCATTTTAAAGATGGAAAGAGGTTCAGAAAAGTTAAATAACTTTCCCAAGGCTAGCAACTGCACAGCTGAATTTGATTCTGTCTTCAAAGGTGTTAGTCTTAATCACTTATATTATAGTTAACATTTTAAGTTGATATTATATATAAAATATATACCATTATTACTAACTTAATTTTTACAGAAACAAACAAAACATTTTCATTCAGTGAGAAAGCGGAGTTTTTGTAGCCTAAGGTTTTCCCTTAATCAAGGAAAATAATCAGCCAGTTTTTTCCCTCTGGTTTCTTGTTGGTTCTGATGCAAGCGATAGCATGTTATACTTTCTTACCTAAAACTCACCTGACTCCAGCAGGACTTGTGTTTGTTCATTCTGTCCAGTTACCTAACACATTTGTGGATTTATGAGGACCAGCAAGATAGCTGGTCTCCTATCTAGTTCTTCCCTGGGAAGGGTGTGTAGGGATTGTAGATAAATTCAGGGTAGGAAAAGAATAAACTGTTCCCTTTTCCTTCCCTTTCTGCACATTTCCTTTATACTTTATGTATCCCTGATAAGATTATGTTTCTGTGGAAGACAGAATCCTACTTGACATCTGAATTATACCTTTCAGGAAACAACTACTGAAGTTGGTTGTAAATAATACAGTTTTTCCTACCTTGGTCAGAGAATGTTTTCAAAAGAGTATCCATTTTCTTTCACCAGCATGGTTTCTGGTTGCATAGGCTACTGGCTTTTAGGAGACTCACCCTTCATAGGTCTTTACTGAGTGAGTTCTCTTTTTTTTTTGATTATCATGGTCAGGTACATTCACTTTATTTTTTTAAAATATATTTTACTGATTATGCCATTACAGTTGTCCCATTTCCCCCCTTCATTCCCCTCCACCCTGCACACCCCCTCCCACCCACACTCCCCCCCTTTAGTTCATGTCCATGTGTCATAAGTTCTTTAGCTTCTACATTTCCCACACTACTCTTGCCCTCTCCCTGTCTATTTTCTCCCCAATGTCTATGTTACTTATTCTCTGTACCTTCTCTTCCCCCTCCTCCTCCTACTCCCCTGTTGCTAACCCTGCATGTGATCTCCATTTCTGTGGTTCTGCTTCTGTTTTAGGTGTCCACTTAGTCTGCTTTTGTTTTTGGTGTGCATGTTAATAACTTTGACTTTGCTGTCCTTTCTCTGTTCCTGTTTTTTATCTACTTTTTCTTAGATAAGTCCCTTTAACATTTCATATAATAAGGGCTTGGTGATGAGGAACTCCTTTAACTTGACCTTATCTGAGAAGTGCTTTATCTGCCCTTCCATTCTAAATGAAAGCTTTGCTGGATAGAGCAATCTCAGATGTAGGTCCTTGCCTTTCATGACTTGGAATACTTCTTTACAGCCCCTTCTTGCTTGCAAGGTCTCTTTCAAGAAGTCAGCTGACAGTCTGATGGGAACTCCTTTGTAGGTAACTGTCCTCTTATCTCTTGCTGCTTCTAGAATTCTCTCCTTCATTTTAATCTTGGCTAATGTAATTAAAATGTGCCTTGGTGTGTTCCTCCTTGGGTCCACCTTCTTTGGGACTCTCTGAGCTTCCTGGACTTCCTGGAAGTCATTATTTCCTTTGGGAAAGTTCTCCTTTGTTATTCATTCATGTAAGTTTTCCACTTGTTGCTTTTCCTCTTCCCCTTCTGGTACTCCTATAATTCGGATGTTGGAATGTTTAAAGATATTCTGGAGATTCCTAAGCCTCTCCTCATTTTTTTGAATTCTTGTTTCTTCATTCTTTTCTGTTTGGTTGTTTGTTTCTTCCTTCTGGTCCACTCCATTGATTTGAGTCCCAGTTTTCTTTCCATCACTATTGGTTCCCTGTGCGTTTTCCTTCATTTCATTTAGTGGCACCTTCATTTGTTCATCTAATTTTCGACCAAAATCAATCAGTTCTGTGAGCATCCTGATCACCAGTATTTTGAACTGTGCATCTGATAGGTTGGCTATCTCTTGCTTGCTTAAAAGTATTGGCTCTGGGGCTCTGAGCTGTTCTTCTGTTTGAGTCATTTTTGGTCAGGTGGCACCTGTTATATATGGATGGTGGAGACTTAGGTGTTTACCGGTGGGGGGCAGCCTAGTCACCGGGTTGTGACACTGTCTATGGGGGTGGGATCAGGGAGGGAACAATGACGCCTGTTCCATGCTCTCTCAAGTTTGCGTCCCCTCTGCTGCCTCCCACAAGCACCCTGGGCTCCCCTGGCGCTGGTTCCCAGGTGGGCGGGCCTGTGCATGCTCCAGGTCCCTGCGAGTCTCTGCAACGACCTCTCCTGTGAGGCTGGGAGCCTCTCCTGGCACCTTTTCAATCAGTGTTTTTAGGCTTTATTTCCCGTCGCTGGGGCCCTGGGCTGTGTGGTCTGTCTCATGCTCGCTCTTGCCTAGTTTATCTGCATGTAAATGTGTGTCCGAGGTCAGCCAACCGCCCTGCGTGCTCTGCTCGTCTCCTGCCTGTGTCTGGGGTCTGCAAGCTTCGAACCACCTACGCTCCCTGGTGCTCCTGGGTCTGGCAGCCACTGCGTTTCCTCTCCGCCCCTTTTACCAGTCTGGTTGAATGGTTGTTGGACTTCCATAGTTCAATTTTCTGTGTTCTAATTGTGTTATTGTTTATAAATATTTGTGGTGTTAATCTTGGTTGTGAGAGGAAGTACAGTGTTTCCACCTACGCCTCCATGTTGGGCGGAAGTCCCACTGAGTCAGTTCTTGCAGAGCGCTTGTCTCTGTCTGGTAAATGTGGTTTGGTTTTTTGAAGATCATCATGGAAGACCTGCCCAGGATCTGTTTACCCGTCACTTAATTCAAGAATATGGAGTTTACTGGATCCTGCAGTCATTCTGTGGCTGCATATGACTGTTCGTTTAAAGATAATGCTACGTCACTCAGTTCTCCTCCACAGCCCACTCCTCCACAGCCCACTTTTGTTGGTTAGCTGAAACTTGTTTTCTCTTACACAGCAGATAAAATGAGTATAATGAAACTTTAATTTTTTTTAAACTCATTCTCTGAACATTAATGAGCCAGACAGTGAAGCATCCATTTCAGATAGTTATTTTTAAGTGGAAGATACTTTTTTAAGTGGAAGATGTCATTCTCTTAAAGGCTTTTTTTTTTTTTTTGCTTGTTTCTGCAAACCAGCTATTTTTCTGGTCTGATTCATTTGGAATAGCTGTATCTGTGGTAAATCAAGCAAAATTTAAGTATCACTTTGCAGATTTATACATAAGATGTTTTAACTGAATACGACTAATAACCATCAACAACCTACATAAACATGTTGTTTAGTTTCTGGCTATTTTGCTTAGTTTGTTGCTAATGCATATGTTGAAAGAAAAATTAGACCACTCAAAGCAACCTTGAACTGCAGCAAAATTTTATAAACCTGATTGAACATAACTTTTTTCTATCAGAGGTGCTGACCTTGGAATAATACTACTAATCTTCTCAGTTTCTGTAGAATATTATTGAATTTGGGGGAATTATTTATAAATATTACCAAGATTCATTCTGCCCTGTAAAGTGCAAGAGAAATTTTATGATTTGTCAGAACTTAGAGACATTGATATGCATAGGACTAAGATTTCAAATAAGATGAATATTATTGAAAGCTTTTTCCTTCTAAGAGTGCAGTGAATATAAAGAGAATTTTTTGAAGTATCATGTCATCTACAGCTGTAATTACACTTTTTATAAAAATATTCTCTCTCACACAAGGATCAGAACAGCCCTTAGTCCTATGTACATTCTTGCTAGGAGCCTTATCAGGAGAGATTGGAATTCTGCAGTCAACAGATAGGAGGCTAATCTCCTTTTCTCCTAACCTGTAAGTGGGCCTAGGAACCAGTAAGGATTTGCAAATGACAATGGGAAACACTAATCAGAAGTACCCCAACTCTAGTTTTAGAATCTTGGAGACAAACCAAACTCTAGCTAATTTTTAACAAAGTCTTCGAACAGTGCAATGCTCTTATTTTGATGTCGCTCTCTGCTGTGCATTTTTTGTGTATCAACCTTGTGTTTTCTAATTTTTATATATTGGAAATACATAAAGACGAGTCTTTGCATTAATATACACTAAAAACTTAAGATGTATTATATGTTAAAGATGTAAATTCAGCTTTTAAAACACTTGACATTTTTCTTCTCTTTCACAAAAATTTAGTCATTAAAGGAAAACCTTGCAAAGTGTCGGACCCTTACTGAAGCAGAGAAGATGTCCTTTGAATCTCAGAAAAAGAACCTTGATACAGAAAACCAGCATTTAAGAATATCTCTGGAGAAGGAAGAAAAAGCCTTGTCTTCACTACAGGAAGAGTTAAGGAAACTAAGAGAACAGATTAGAATATTGGAAGATAAAGGGACAAGTACTGAATTAGTTACAGAAAATCAGAAACTTAAGCAGCATTTGAAAGAAGAGAAGCAGAAAACACACAGCTTTCTTAATCAGAGGGAGACTCTGTTGGCAGAAGCAAAGATGCTGAGGAGGGAACTGGAGAGAGAACGACTGAAAACCATGGCTTTAAGGGTGGAACTTCAGCAGTTAAGCTCTAGGCAGTCAGCTGGCAATCCAGACTCTCCCGATGTATTGACTGAAAAGAAGGAAGTAGAAATCTTACGGGAGAGACTCACTGAGCTGGAGCGGAAGTTA
The DNA here is from genome assembly GCA_004027735.1 of Carollia perspicillata. Taxonomy (NCBI): domain Eukaryota; kingdom Metazoa; phylum Chordata; class Mammalia; order Chiroptera; family Phyllostomidae; genus Carollia; species Carollia perspicillata. The sequence goes on along the minus strand of PVKM010003741.1, from coordinate 34,142 downwards.
AACTTTGAACAGCAACGTTCTGATTTATGGGAAAGACTGTATATTGAGGCAAAAGATCAAAATGGGAAACAAGAAACTGATGGAAAAAAGAAAGGGAGTAGAGGAAACCACAGGGCTAAAAATAAGTCAAAGGAAACATTTTTAGGTTCAGTTAAGGAAACATTTGATGCCATGAAGAATTCTACCAAGGAGTTTGTGAGGCATCATAAAGAAAAAATTAAGCAGGCTAAAGAAGCTGTGAAAGAAAATCTGAAAAAATTCTCAGATTCAGTTAAATCCACTTTCAGACATTTCAAAGATACCACCAAGAATATCTTTGATGAGAAGGGCAATAAAAGATACAGTGCTACAAAAGAAGGAGCAGCTAAAAAACCAACAGTTTTTAGTGAATATTTATATCCACAGTATAAGGCACGTACACAAAACCAGAATAATAGAGGCCCTACCATGCAAAAAGAGGGAAGGAAAGGAAAGCCAATTCACTTTGAAGAATTTGGAAGAAATACAAATTCACAGAAATGCAGTGCTGAACATGGCTGTAGCGAAAATTATAATTCTTTCAGAAAGGCATGTTCTGGTGTATTTGAATGTGCTCAACAAGAATCCATTAACCTATTTAATATGAAAGTGTTGAATCCTGTAAGGATAGATGAATTTAGACAGTTAATTGAAAGGTACTTAGTAGAAAAATTGGATAGTTTCCATCATTGGAAAGAACTTGATCAATTCATCAATAAGTTTTTCATACATGGTATCTTTATACATGATCAGAAGCTCTTCACTGACTTTGTTAATGATGTTAAAGATTATCTTAAAGACATCAAGGAATATCAAGTAGATAATGATGAAGTGTTTGAGAAGTTGGATGACTATATATATAGACACTTCTTTGGTCACACTTTTTCCCCTCCATATGGACCCAGGTCGGTTTACATATCACCATGTTGTAATAGTTTTTAACATTTATAGATTGGATAGCATTTTATCATTTGATAAGTTGATTGGAATGTTACTATGTGTAAAGTACTCTTTGTAAAAAAAAAAAAGTACTATTTGTAAATGTACTTTTATTGCCAGAGAGTTTAGAATAAATTAAATTTAAACATAATTTCAAGTTAATAGATACTACAAATTGAAATTTTTATATAATCAGTTTGACTTGAGCAAATAGGTTAGTTTAATTTCTGCCTAAAAAATCAGTTAAAGATATATAAATCTTATTTTAGCTTATTTTGTTTCTGTAAGATTATTTTCCTTTAATCTTTTATTTACTTACTTTTGGGAAGCTAGGCATGAATAGTGCAAATTAAATTTTGAAATCAGAAGAGTGCAGTAACAGTTTGATGTTCCACTTATCATTTGTCAATTCCATTTACTAAATTATGATATTTAGTACACTTATTACAGAATTATTGTTGATAAAGGTAGAGACATGATCAAAGAGGCAAACTTGGCAAGCCACAAGTTATAATGTGTGTGCTTTGTAAATAACTACTAAAATTAACGATATCTATTACTTACCAGTTTTATATTCTGTAACATGGAACTTGACTAACCTTCAAATGTTAGTGCTTTTTTTTTTGACATAGATATCTTTTTGGAATAAAAGTAATGTGTCTATAAAATAATGAGACTGGTACAGGTGAATTTAGTAATTAAATTAGTATCTAGTACTTACAATGAACAAAGCACTGTGAGGCTGCCCTGAGGAAACATGAAAAATTCTTGCTGAGAAAGAGATCACAAGCTATTGGAGAGTGAGGTAAATTAGTGGAGGTGTAGAGACACTGTATGTAGTGGCCTTAGTCTAGAGCTATGTGGGAAGGCTTTCATGAGTGAGTGAGTGGCTTTTCAACTAAACATTTTTAAACTAGCTTTTGAAGGAAAAATTTGCTAAGCAGATAGGGTAGGACATTCCACTCAAAGGGAACTTTGATTTGGAGATCTGAAGACATGCTACTTCAGGGAGGCAAGGTAGTGCTGGAGTGTGATTAGAAGAGAATATGTAGCTCGTGAATAGCTTCATTTTATGCTCGAGGACATGCTTGATTGCATTTTGGATCAGTGGCAGCAGCCTGAAGAATGAGGCATTGGAAATGCGAGACAGAATTGAATAATGTACATAAAGTAAAATTAGTGATATTTCTTGTTGAAGACAAGTAGAAAGTGACAGTGGTTTCCATATTTCTGGGTTGGGTCGTTAGTTGGATAGTGAGATTACTAAGATAAGGAATAACAGGTTTTAGATATGGGAATTGGAAATGAGGATTGTGCTTAGTGATACCTATTGACATCCTAATGGAGAGGATTAGCTATGTGACTGTCTGTAGCCCAGACTGTGTGTGTCGTCTAGGCTGGAGTTACTTATCAGACTCCTGGGGAGCACCAACATACAGGGGGTTGTAGGAAAAGGAGGCTGCGGACGACAAGACCGAAGAATGGCATCATGAACAACCAAAGATGATCTCAAATAAGAGGAATATATGTGTGTCAAATGCAATAAAAAGGACTGTATTTCTTGGCTTGGGAATTGGGTGGCCATGGATGGCATTATGGACTGAGTGACATTGTGACAGAAGCCTCATTAGAGAGATAGAGGAAGACAGTACATGTAGACATTGTTTGTGAACTTTAGCTGTAGGAGAGGAAAAAAGGCTTTGTTTTGTGTGCAAGAGATGTATATACATTTCTGCTTTTTCCAGGAAAGAAAAAAAATCTCATTATTTTATTGTCACATTTTTTTCCCTATAGAATAAAAGTTTAATATTGAATCTGGCATGGTTACACTATGATTATACTTCAGATTAATTTAACATCCTATTTCAGAGTGTTCAGATAATAAATTAATGGAGAAAAACATTGAAATTGTTCCTTGTTTAAATAAATTTAACTCTAACCTAGATGAAAAATGTGTTTACTACTTTCAGTCGGCCAGATAAAAAGCAACGTATGGTAAATATTGAAAACTCCAGGCATCGAAAACAAGAGCAGAAGCACCCTCAGCCACAAGCTTATAAGAGGGAAGGTAAATGGCATAAATATGATCGTACTAATGGAAGACACATGGCAAATGTCAAAATAGAACTGGGGCAGTTACCTTTTGACCCTAAATATTGACCATTGTGATTAAGTTAAATTAGAAAACTAACACATGTGGATGCTTTCTGCAATGTTTGGTGTTGAAACTAGGATGAGATTATCAAGATAACTGTCTTTTTACCATTTCTAAGTATCAGTTTGGTGACTATTATTACTTAGAAGCATCAAACAAAAGCTTACTAACCTGCTATTGTTTAGCTTTGCTGAATATTTTTCAGCACTGGCAATGTTCAGTTGTAGTTCTGTTAAAGAAACCAGGCACACAACAGATTTTTGTGCATGAAATGAGACTTCCTTTCCGTGTATGGGTTTAAAGCAAGCCCAAATCATACATGACAAAGTGTAATTAACACTGATATTTGTGTTAAATTTGCAGTAGAACTTGATAAGAGTACATTGTGGTGGAATTTCTTTAACATTTTATAATCTTACTCTTGCTTCTTGTCTTTTTGTGGGTTCAAGAGCCCGTTGACTTGTGAAGAATTTGCTGCCTTCTTATGAGCTTGCTGACTTGTTCTCTTGTGAAATTTCTTGCACATCTGAATATTGTGGAAGAAACAATAAAACTACAACATGAGGAAAACTAAAGGTCTTTATTTTAAAATCTGGCATTGTATTAGTATACGATTTTATACTTTGTGATATTTTTCATACATTTCCTCAGTAGTACTATTTGGTAAAGCAGTTCATAGGTTTTTGCAAGTTCCATGAAATCTTACCCAGTGTTTATTAGTGTAGGTGGGCAACGTCTGAGTATTTCTACCCAGCTGTGTCTATTTCCCTGGGAAGGATCTCAACACCGTTCAGAATTTCATCTTCCCTGGAGTTTCCCTTTTAACTTCCGTTCATAGACATATACGTGACTTCCAGTTCGACCTTCTGGCAAGTGAGTGTGGAAGAAAACAGCAGTTCTCTCATAGTTTCTTGAAATTAGGAAAGCACTTATTTCCTAGAAGTAAATATTTAAGTAAATAAAGGCTACATTTTGCCAAGTACTGGTTTCAGAATTTTAGAATGACCGATTGATTTGTGTCTCTACATTTTTCTTAATAAAAAATGCAGTTCCTTAAATTAACTTATGGCAAGTTAAGTAGATAGATACATATAGATATTGATACACATAGAAATGCTGATTTTGTCTGGGGAAAAGACCAGCTACCAACTATATGGGTTAAAGAAGACCATAAATATGTTGTCTGTTTCCCTGAGTGTTTACTAAAGCTAAGGTGAAACTGTTTTCCCCTTTTTTCATGTTTTCTTACCTCTTCCAAAATGCTGAAGGTGATCAAGTAAGTAGGCAATGTTGAATTGTTGTGAAACTCTTTATACAACCAGCTTAAGGGATTTTGGTAAAATAGATCTGCTTCATCAAGATACTGACTTTTTCCAGTCAGGTCTGGGGGACATTGGAGAAATCTCATCGGAAGTGGGTAGTGAACATGGCTATGAAAAGAAAGTTACCATTAGTGACAAAAAGTTTAAAAAAAAAGTGAAAGTTTTCAAATTACTCTTAACATATATAATGTTTACATAACAAAATGTGAAATCTGAATGTAAATTGGGTTCCAGTGTAGGTGAAGAGGCAAGCCTTTAATGTAATTTTCTCAAAGATGTGTGATCCTTACACCATGTACCTACCTGTGCAGCAGCAGCACAACCGTTATTTAAGAAAGATCCAGTGATAGTAATACATGTTCACTGGTTAAAGTCCAAATAAGTAATAATTCTACTGTGTATGGAAGGACTACAGCATATATAAAAAAGATGGGTTGATAAATCATGATAAATTAATGCAAGTTACTTGGACCATGCAAAAAGCCATGTTTATAACTTTGCCTCAGAAAAACTTCATAAAAATAAATACATGATAGAAGTTTAGTTTTATCTTTGAAATGCATACAAAGTAAATGTACAGAAGACCTAATACTTCATGACTTTTGTAATTTTGGAAATAAGGGGAAAACAGAAACAGCTGGCACCTTGTGTTCCAAAGTGGACATCACACTTTTTTGCTGCATTGTGTACTTTGAAAAAACGTAAGATGAGAACTTGGCAAACTATACAAGAGCTTGAACCTTCAGGCACTGCTACCATGTTTGGAAAGCAACTTGTACCTGCAGAATTTTTGTTCTCCGCAGTGTTACCACTAATGTGAGTGTGGAGGGACGATGCATGTGCTCTCTCAGCTCTCGTTGTTTTTTATACAGTAGGGGAAGCTGAAGTTAAAGGGATACTTGGGGTTTTACATCTAACCTGTGACTTTTTTGCTAGGTGATTCTGATTTTCCAAATTGTGTATTAATGGTTGGCATTAATGACTGACATAAAGAGTATTCAAAGAAATGTTAAATTATCTTGAAAAGATAACTTTGATACTAGGTTGACTGAATGTGCACATGCAAAATTAACTTCAGACTGTTTAAAGCCAGATTAATAGGTATAAAATTTTCTATGTAAAAACTGTTTGCCCTTGTACTGATATTAGGCAGTTGATAACTAATACACCTTCCTGACATGCATAGGGCCAAATGGATGTCTTTAAATGCCCTGCATAGTTAAGACAATTTTACTCTTTTATTCCCAGAAACACCTAATTGAAACATTACGGTATCATCTAATTGAGTTCCCTAATTTTCACACGTGAGCTGATATCCAAAAAGATTAAAAAGACTAGTTAAAGACCAGCGCAACAGTTACAGTAAATCTAGACTAGAAGCCAGTGTTTTCAGATTAATTCAAAATTGTAATACATGTAAGATGTATGTATCACAAAACTTTGTAGTAAGATCAGTGATAATTTCTTTACTAAGAAATTAAGCTCTGGCCGATGTGGCCTAGCTGGTTGGAGCATAGTTCTATAAACTGAAAGGTTGCAGGTTTGATTCCTGGCCAGGGCACTTGCCTGGTCAATCAATGTTTCTTTCTCTCCCTCTCTTCCCTTCTAAAATCAGTAAGTATGTCTTTGGGTATGGATAAAAAAAAACCCCAAACCATCAAATAACCTATAAGGTATATATTTAAATCAAATCAATTAAATCTAAATTTTTAAAAAATTTTGAAAAGGATATTGAGGTTAAAAGTGGTAAATGACTTTCATCAACATAGTTAAAATGGTTTTTAAATGTGGAGTTTCAAATTTTGTATTATCATTGATCAGTGATCCATTAATTTAAATCTAGGAATCTGAAAGTAATTTAAAAGTAGTTTCATTTTCTTAAACAATAGCATGAAGTGGAACTATTTTTATTACCTATAAAAAGGAGTAGAGTGGCAAGGCATCATTACAAATACTGAAGCTGCAGATTCATTGGGATTCTTATAACAGAGTTCTTGAATATGAGTCATAACATCCAAAGTACCTCGTTGATGAACTAAACCAGTATAGAGCGCAAGGAGCATATTTGATAAAAACAGGAAACTTAGAGCTGTTTTTTTCCACATTTTCAGATGATTTAGTGAATACCCTGTATGAAAATAGACATGATATGTTTAATCATAACACTGGCAATCTTGTTTTCTTGTAACTAAGCAATTGTTCACTATAAATACATTTATAGTATTTCATGGAATTAACATAGCTGTACTGCTGTCATAAACAAGATATAATCAGTAGGTTGCTCTGACCATTCACTGTCATTGTCTTATTGTCATCTGGGTCTTGACCTTTTTATAGGAAAAGGAATAGAAGTATAATGGAAAGATGATGGCTGGGGAGTCCAACAGACCCAGATTTGGATTCTTGCTCTGGCATAAGTTGTTTACTCTGCTGAGCATTAGTTTCCCCAGCTGCAAATGGGGTAACAGTACTTCTTTTCAAGTATTAGTAAAAAAGGTGTGTTGTCATGTGCCTGCCCTGCTACATAGTCGTTACTAAATAAATAGGACTTTTGTTTATTCCATTACCTCTCTTCTCTTTAATATCTGAAGTAGTAGCAGTGGATTGTGTACACACAAGCCCCAGTAATTCTGGAGGAAGTACAGTAGAATGTCCTTTTAAAAAAATACATCACTGGGCTCCTGGGAGATTTTTAGTGTTCATTATGAGTGGTGGCATGGATCTTTCTTTCTGGAAGAAGAGGAGCTAAGTTTTTTTCCCACCCCTCCCTCACTATAATGTTGGGCAATTTGGAGATGCTGAACAATTTTCCTTTTTTAATGTGATAGAAGTTTGTCCCCCTGCCATAGTCCTAATCTCTAGCAATAGCCACTGATAACACGCACATTAGGATCTGCTGAAAATGCCTTCAAAGAACAGGCCTTCAGTGGAAAAGAATGAGCTTATTAGTAAACTTTCTTGACATTAGATTTTATGCTCAACACACACTGCCTTTACAGATAGATAATAGTTATTTTAGAATTTTGGGTGTCCAGGACCTAATCTCTGGGCTGCCTGAAATTTTTGTGCTCATTCCCATTGGGGCAAGGCACTGTTTTCCATGACCATCTCCTAATTGACTTATCAGCTATCTTAGCTTGGCTCAGTCACTAAAAAATAACTGAACCCGAGTAAAATTAACTTTGAACTGTTTCCATTTAAACTACACTAACAGTTGGCTTAGGAAGAATTGTAATATCAAATTTGGGCAAGAAATTTTAAATGCTCAATTCTGTTCCTCTATGCATGTTTTTAGATAGGTTACCTACAGTTCATTACATTCAGTAGTTTATCACACGTCCATTTTGCCTAGCACTGCTTGAAATTGTTTTAATGAACTAAAGAATGTTTTGAAAAGCAGTGTGATAAATATAGCCAAATCAAGAAACCCAAACCTACCTTTAAACTTAAATCTGTAAGATTTTTGAATTGGTAAAATGAGGAACCTACTAAAGAAGACGAAGACTAGAATTAGCTTTATTAGAACTGAAATAGGATTCCAAGTTCTGCTACCTGTAATAATTGCAGCGACAGATACAACAGACCAGCAAATACAACTTGAACGTGAAGTGCTTAGGTTGACAGGCAAAAACTAAATCTTCCTAGTGGGTTCAGATTTATAAAAGGTACATTAAAGCCTACTCTCGCAAGTCCCTAACTCTCAGGAATGTTTAAGTGAGTATACCATGGGCCTATAATGTGGTTCCCGCATTAACAATTTTTTCATTCGCTAGGCGTTCATTTAAAGCATTATCAGAACCTGTGGCATTAGGGATACAGTAGTATGGGTGACATACAAAATGAAATACAAAGTGGTGAGTGTTGTAAAAATGGTATTCTGCATAGAATATAGGAAGATACTGTGCTTGTATTCCTAGCTTCAATATTGAAGGTCTTTTAAGTTAGGTAGTGCTTATGTTGGTTTTTCACTTTCTGAAGCTAGCTCACTTTAGAATGATGTATCCTTTCAGTGCGAAATGAATCTCCATATTTGAAGAAATAAAATTTTGGGAAGAAAAGGAACAGTTAAATAATCTTGAGTTTGAGGGTTTTCAAACTATCTAACATGAAAAGTTTCTCAGGGGGTGCTTTAGAAAATGGAGTTGCTAAAGGGAGAGTTGGAAAAAGAACAGCTTCAATGCAGGACTGATTTATAAGAGAAGCCCAGAATCCATGGTTTCCTTACAGGGAAACAGAATGGATGCTCTGATTTTAAAAAGAAGTAATTAAAAACCTACCGCCCAGTAAATCTACTTAAATGTACATACAAACAAGGAGATGCAGCTTTCACTAAAAGGGTCCACCCTAAACTAACATGAGCTAGCCTCACAAAACTTGTTACCACCCTGTAATGTAAGCCTGTCCTAACTTGCATATAAGACCCCTGACCCCAATTACTGCACAAGTTTCCTGTCTGTCCTATACAACCACTCACATCTTTCAGCTTCATGTAATCTCCATGAGAACAAGGATATAGTATGACTCCTGGTGACTGCCTGTCAGAGTACAGGCCCCTTCATTTCACACAGTGACTTGAAGAATTTCACTGTTTAATATACCAGTGGCATCTTTATTTTACGGCTAAGGAAACTGAGACACAATGTTATAAAGTTCACTAAGGATCAGCCAATTTCAGAAGGTTTTTTTTTCCTGTGGGTAAGTCCTATTTTTGGATAGGACTGAGGGAAACAAACTAGAGAAGAAAAGTTACTGCAGATTGAAAGAAGGTACATAATTAATTCTCTTCCTGTGCCCAGTCCCTACATGAGCCTGAAGTTCATTTCTCATCTCGACTCTGCCCTGGCTGGGACTGTGGTGGAAGTGACACTGTGCCAGTTCAGTTCTGCGCATGGGCCTCAAAGGGCCTTGCACACTGCTATTCCTTCTCTTGGAACCTTGCTTATAGCAAGTGAACAAGCCCCAACTACATGCAGAAGAACTGAGGTGTCTCGGCTTATAGCTACCTGAACCCCAAACGTGAGAGCCCCGCTTAGGTCTGTAGAGCTGTGTGTACCCCATCTGCAGCTGATCGCACTTCAGTGAACTCAGTGGAGATGGGAAGAACTACCCAGCTGAACTGCAGACTTGGAAATAAAAATAAATGGAGCTTTAAATCAAATTTTGAGGTACCTTGTTGTGTACACAGCAATTGCTAATAGAGGTGTCATGTTTATATAAAATCAGGTTCAAATAGTCCATACAAGAACAGAAGAAAACTGACATTTGAAGTACGATATAACTCAAAATTTCAGCGGTTAGAAAAGACTCAAACTGGGCCACTGAACACACCAAGGACTCCAAAGAGAACTGTCTGACATCCTTCCTGAATATCCAGAGATTTTTGTCTAGGTGAGCTCACTACTTAATTTGTCCTCTTTTTGGAACCTCTTGACATTAAAAAAGGTCCAACTCTTAGTGGCAGTATGAGTGTCCCAAGAGTCAGAATTTTGGGGCCACTCAAGAACCTTGGGTACATGTCTGGTAGAAGAGATCACATCCTGGGAGGTCAGGGGTTTGGGTGGGTCTCTCAGTCTTTCAGGTATCCTCCTGCGTGGACACCGGCTGGAAAAAAGATTGATTCTTGTCTGTTACAAGAGGATCTCTCAACCCTCAACAGCATTTTATCTTAAGTCTTTGACACTGGGAACTAGAGATTACTGGGACCTAATACTTAAGTCTTTCGGACTGGGAATGAGGTTCAAAAATGCAGTCTTTCCCTGAAACACTTTGTGAAGATACAAGTGAAATGCTGGAAAACTCCAGATCATAAAAGCGAAATCAAAACAACTTCTTAAATTAAATGACACGCACATATTTTTCTTCCAATAGTCTGACAATGCTCACCAGGGCAGAAACCAAACAATTTAATTATAACTAACTCAAGTTCATTAAAAAAAGATAGTGGATAGTGGTTCATGAACAAATTTGCTGTGGTAAATAAGCCACTATTTTTAAAACAAATAGTTGTTAGACATTATATTTTTATATGTGCCTGTACTGTATATAAAGTAAGATCATAAGGCAATGATAAATTAATTTTGGTTTCAGTACTTAACATATATAAATATAGAGGGTGTATATCTGTACTTAACTGAAAAGAGTACATCTGAGATCTGAAAGAGATCAATTGTACTTGGTCAAAGGCAGCTGCCTAACTTTTTTTGGAGTTGTTTTATAAGTAAACAGGTTGATGCCATGAACTCCCTAGCTTTGCCCTGTCTCCAGTCCCAGGTGATTACTCATTTCTTCCCTCCCTAGTCCAGTGATCTTTTTAGTGCTTAATATTTGAAGGAAATCAACAGTCATTTATTTTGAATTGAAGTTAATAAAGTTTCAATTAATAGTTTTTCCAAAAGAAGCAGTGTAAAAATTCCAAAGCTGAATGACATAAAACTCTTAGAAGTCACATGTAAAAAATTATTGCAAAGACCTACTGGAAAAGATGAAGGGCCAAAAATAAAATCAGGTGTGACTCACTTTACAAATTGCATATGCATTAGAGTGAGTCTTAAAGCATTAAAAACTAGTTTCAATAGCTATGAGTATATTTTTATGGAACAAAGAACTTGCTAATTTAATCATAAAGTATCTTCTAAAATATATTATTATTCCACCACTTTTTAGTGAGAGATTTCCAATAGCCAGAAACACTACCACTAGAGGGTGCTTCAGATAGTAGATCCTTACTATTTTATCTCACTTTATAGGACACAGCAAAAAAGGATATTTAGGCTGCAAAATGAGAATACTGCAGTAACAGTTATTTTATCATTAGAAGCAATTCTCTTTTAGACTAGTTGAAAACAAGTATTTTAGAGTTTAATGAGCTTTAATGAGAGCTTATTCTACCCACTTCTATACAATTTGTTTCTATATTGAACAAAAATACTTACCACAGAATACCATACAAAATGGTAAAACTGGAAAGATAAACCTGAATTCTTTGTGGCTCAACATGCTATAATAGAAAAACATAATAAAATGTTTTCTCATATTACATACTTTAATAAATCAGTACATTTAAAATGGAACACAACAGGACCTGTTCTTGGAAGTACTGAGGCTGACTCATGCTTCAGGAATGAGCGTCACATTTTTCAGTTGCAAGGTGCTGTGTTACAGGTTACCCTAACATTAGATGTGAGTGTCTAAGGTGCAATTACATTCTAAGAAATTTCTATTACCAATCCAGGTCATATTACTCAAATTTGGAAGAGAGATGCATACATTTTCGTTTTAGAATATTACTTCTCTGGTTCCTTCCATATTTAACATTTTCGTAGCTTGTTTTTTAAGAACAAATGAAATTTGTTCAACTTCCTAGAAACTGAATATAATCCTTGTTAAGTAAACTAATCTATCAAAACTATTCATTAGGAGCGCTGGTGTAATTACTACCTTTTCTGTCTGCTAAATCATACCAATTAACAAGTCATAATCTTTAATGCATCTCCAAAAGATAACAGTTTACTTTTCAAGGAATTTAATTTATTGGTAACATTTATCAAAATTGACTATTTGAACAAATAAAATCTTACCTGTAAACCAGAAGTGTCCACAGCACAGTCACCAGAAGTATCTGGTACCTCTTTGGGGCTAGAAAGCAGCCATGAATAAAGAAGGGTAGGTGAGTGCCCAAAACAACTGGAAATCCTTGACTGAAGTACCAGTGCCATGGGTGAGAACCATAAAATGTTCCCAAATTCTGCAGCACGTTAAATTTCAAAAAATTATACTGAACCAGAGTCCACTGGCATAGTTGAAGGAAAGAGAAACAGAAATGTGTTAGTGCCAAGTATGAATCTTTGGCATTAGGAAATTTGGCAGAATCTTGACATTAAATCAGGAATGAGATCTAAAAACCAAGTAATAGTTTACACTGATAATTGGATTAATGATCGTATGAAGTATTTTTTTTATGTTCTAAGTATTAATGTGTTCTTTGTTTATTTGTAAAACACTAGGTTTTTGAGATTCAAGAAAGTGAATACACATTCACATTTTGACATTAAGTTTTACATAAAATTAGAGCTAAAGCCCTGGCTGGTGTGGCTCAGTGGACTGAGCCTGTGAACTGGAAGGTCACTGGTTCGATTCCTAGTCAGGGCACATGACCTGGTCCTGTTGTGAGCCAGGTTCCCAGTTGGGGGCATATGAAAGGCAACCAGTCAATGTTTCTTCTTTATCCATCCCCCTCTCTCTAAAAGTAAATAAAGAAGATCTTAAAAAGTAAAATAAAATCTTTAAAAAATTTTGACTCCAGTACCTCACATCACATATTACCTAGTATGATAAAGCTTTGGAAATATTGCAGTTTGAAGTATGATACAAAGCAGATAGTCAAAAGCAACAACAGCTAAAGTTAAGTACTTGCTTGTGCCAGGCACCACTGTAAACATTACATGTGCATCATCTCATTTAACCCTTTAATGTTATGAGACAAGTAGCACAATTATTTCCAGATGAAACTGGCAAGAAAGGTACATGACATGTCCAAGGTCACACAGCTTAATACAAGAGCACTAAGCAATCTGATTCCAGAACCCGTAAGCGACTGAAAAATGGGAAACTTAAAAACAACCAACAGTTATGAGATTAAAACGTCAAGCCAAATGCTTGAAGAATAGAGTATTATGGTTGATTTGAATTCTTAGTAATTGAGGCCAACTAAAGTCATTTAAAAAAATCTAACCTTTACTGCTTGCAAACCTGACAAAAATGCCTTATGAAATGTACTCCTGAATTTGAACTAGGAGTACACAGTTCTGTTATATGGAAAGTGCAACAAATTGAACCAAAGGCACGTTGGCAGTCTTTTTTAATGATTTGCCTGTGTTTCCAAATATTCATGAATTAAAAAATCGAGTTGAGCTTTTATTGTAATAAATAGCTAGATTTACATGTATTTTATATCTACTTAGAATATATTGTAAATACCTTAATATATTTTACTCACCTGACCAAAAAACATACGATCGATTATCAGAGAACAACTCAAAGTGACAAATCTGAAAAAGAAAAACAAAAGGATTAACATTCTGAACTTACTGAAAATGCAATATTGTCATATGGATTTGCAAGTGTCTTTTATCAAAGCCATTTTTTTAAAAAGCCACTTCAAAAAGGTTTTAGTTTCACATACTGAATATGGATTTACACATTTTGAAAGATATTTCATTACATAACTGCATTTAAGCAAACTTAAAAAAAGCAATAAACACTGCATTATGTAATGTTGCATAACAAATAATCCTTAAACATGGCAACTTAAAACATTTATTTTCTCAGTTTCTCAAGTTAAGAATCCAGCCAGGCACAGCTTAGCTGAGAGTCTCTGACGCGGGGTCTCATGAATTGTCAAGATGTTGGCTGGGCTGGTTAAGATGGAGGTGTAGGTATAGGTAAATGTGCCTCTCCTTGGACAACGACAGCAAACATTAGTAACTAGACTACAAAAACATCACCCAGAACCGTCAGAAAGTTAAGCCATTGTGTGAGTCCGACAACCAAGGATTTAAAGAAGCCACAGTCATCCAGACGGGTAGGAGGGGTGGAGACGTGTGGAGGTGCGGAGAGGTGGAAAGGCACTGGGAGAAACAGACAAAGTGGAACAGAGAAGTATGGAGATGTGGAACGGGTGGTCCCACACCCATATGTGGATAAAAATTGGGAGGGCTATCTTAGGAATGAAGGATCCCAGGCCAGACCATGCAGCCCAGGATTCCAGCACTAGGAAGATAACTATTTCGCCATGTATAATGCACACATTTTTGCCCAAGTTTTTGAGGGAAAAATAAGGATGCACATTATGGGGTAGTACTAACCCCATATCTATATAAATGTTTTTAATTTTTTAGCATGCTTATGTGTTAAAAGTGTAACTCTAGAAAGCAATAATGATATCCATATATAAAATAATACCCTGAAATATGATCAAGTTTGTTTCTAGATCTAAATTAAAAATTGAATTAAAAAAAGTAAAATGAAAGACTTTTTCCCTGAAAGTTTGGGCCAAAAATGTGGGTATGCATTATACACGGAGTGTGTTATACACAGCAAAATACAGTAAGTCCCCATAACTTCTGGCTGTAAAAACCAGTGGGGGGTTGGTGCAGCAGAAGAAACTGGGATTCTCAAGAGACTCCTTGTAGTGGGTTGGCAACATGCTTACGACTCATGCAGACTCACCCCCTCTGGGATTCAGCACCAGGGTTATAGCTGGAAGGGCACCAGTGGCATACGTGGAGAAATTGAAATGACTGGCGATAAGGTGAGTGCTGGGAGACAGCTTTCTCCTGGGCAGGACTCCAGATGCCAGGCAGCAGAATTGTCCCCTCTCTGAGCCCTCTCCCACACAGAGCTACAGAGTAGTGACACAGGTTGTCTTGCCCTGAAGACTACCTAAGGCTCCATCCCATACAATGCACAGGTGCACTTTTGTACAGTAGGCCACACTACTAAGGAAGTCAAAGCAACTCTGCGTAATACAGAGAAAAAAAACAGGCTGCCAAATTGAGGGGACAGAAATATGGCCCAAATGAAAGAGCAGAACAAAACTCTAGAAAAAGAACTAAAAAAAATGGACCTAACTAATCTATCAGATGCAGAGTTCAAAACACTGGTTATCAGAATGCTCCAGGAACTCATTGGGTATTTCAACAGTATAAAAAAAGATGCATGCAGAAATGAAGGTCATACTAAGTGAAACAAAGAAATTTACAAGGAACAGTGGTGTGGATGAAACAGAGAATCAAATCAATGACTTGGAACATGAAGAAAAAAGCAAGAATAGCAAGAAAAAATTTTTAAAGATGAGGATAGGCTGCAGAGCCTCTGGGACATCTTTAAACATACCAACATCCAAATCATAGGAGTGCCAGAAGAAGAGGAAGAGCAAGAAATTGAAAACTTATTTGAAAAATAATGAAAGAAAACTTCCCTAATTTGGTGAAGGAAATAGACAAGGCCAGGAAGCACAAACAGTCCCAAACAAGATGGACCCAAACAGGTCCGCACCAAGACACATCATAATTACAATGCCAAAGGTTAAAGATAAAAGGATAACCTTAAACACAAGACAAAAGCAGACAGTTATCTACAAAGGAGTTGCTGTAAGACTCACCTGATTTCTCAAAGGAAACTGCAGGCTGGAAGGGACTGGGAAGAAGAATTCGAAGTGATGAAAAGCAAGGACCTACTACCTAGATTACTCTATCCAGCAAAACTATCACTTAGAATTGAAAGGCAGATAGAGTGCTTCCCAGACAAGGTAAAACTAAGTGAGCTCATCATCACCAAGCCATTCTTATATGAAATGCTAAAGGGAATTATATAAGAAAAAGAAGATCAAAACTATGAACATTAAAATGGCAATAAATTCACAACTATTAGTAATTGAATCTAAATAACTAAGCAACTAGAACAGGAACAGAATCATAGATATGGAGATAACAGAGGGTTATCAGTTGGGTGGGGGAAGGGGGAGATTGAAGGAAAAGGTACAGGGATTAAGAAGCACAAATTGGCAGTTACAGGGGGATGTTGAGAACAGTATAAAAAATGGAGTAGCCAAAGAACTTACATGCATGGCCCATGGACATGAACTAAGAGTGGGGAGTGTTGCCAGAGGGAATGGGGGTTACTGGATAGAAGGGGACAAAGGGGGAAAAGTTGGGAAAATTGTAATACTATAACCAAAATATATTTTTTAAAAAACCCAAGGTGTTGGCTGGAGCTTTAGGTTCATGTAAAGGCTTTTTGGAGGGTAATGGGGAGATTTGCTTCCAAGCTCACTCACAAGGTTATTGGCAGAACTCAGGCTCCCACATGTGACCCTCTCCTTGAAGGTGCCTCAAGACATGGCATGTGGCTTCCCCCAGCGTAAGCCAGCTAAGAGTGAGGCAGGCATCTTGGAAGCCATTACCTTTACAAACCAGTTGTGGAAGTGACATCCCTTCCGCTATTTCTGTTTGTTAGAATTAAGTCAAAATGTCTACTTCATGCTCAAAGTAAGGGGATTATACAAGATTACTAGAATTATGATTATATGAATATTAAGATGATGGGATTAGTGGAGAGCATCTCAGAGGATGCCTGTGACAAACACACAGAGAAGAGTACACTATGAATATGTGGTTTCATGAATCATCACAATACGAACACAACTGTGTGACTGTCATATAGATCAGGACACAGTATCAGTGGCTCTTCAAAAGGCCCCTTCATCCCTCCAACCAGTCAATGTCCACTCCCTCCCCAGAGGGGACCACTACCCTGATTTCTGACAGCACATAGTTTTACCTTTTTTGAATTTCACAAAAATGGAATCATACCATATATACTTACGTCCAGTTACCTACAACCAACAAATGTGAGATTTAACCATGTTTTTGTGTATACTGCAGTAGTACATTAATTTACAATACTGTACAGTATTCCACTGAATTAGTATGCCACAATGTATTCTGTTGATGGTCACTGTGCTTCCCTTTTTTAGGTACTATTAACAGTGCCATGAATATCGTTTGACTCATCTTTTTTGGTTCCCATATATATGCCTTTCTGTTGAGTATAAACATAGGGTTGAAATTACTGGGCTTTAGGGTACAGGCACAATCAGCTTTAGCTGATCCTTAATTTTCCAAAGTGTTGTATCAATTTATATTTCCACAGGTATATATAAGGGTTCTATATCCTTTTACACCATTTGGGTAGATTCGTAGAAGCATGTCATGAGACTTTATTTACATTTCCTTGATGACTAATGAGGTGAGTATTTTTATACTTCCTAGCTGTTGAAATATCTTTTGAAGTGCCTGTTCAGGTCTTTTAATCAATTTTCTATTAAGTTACCTATTTCTTACAGATTTTTGTTAAGTTCTTTATATAATTTTTGTTATTTTATATTGTAATTTATACAGTTTTGTTTTTCTGTATTGCAAATACCTTCTGATCTGTGCCTTGCTTTGCTTTTTCACTACTTAATGAATCTGGTGAAAAAAGTCTTGAATTTTAACGTATTCAAATTTATCTATCTTCTTCCTTTATACTTAATGCTATGTTCTGTTTAGGGAATCTTTGCCTCAAGGTCACGAGGACATTCCATATCTGGCAGAAGTACCACTCCTCTACCTTTACATTAGTATCTTTAACTCCCTTGGGCACAGGTGGCAGACACATGGCCTGTCCCCTTGTTTTATCCATCCTGGCACCTTGTTTCCTACCCAGCCGCAACGCCGAGCTCTAGCTTAACAGTTAAGGAGTAGTCACATTTATACAGTCCTAAAATTACATTCAGCCCTTCGAAGGCAACCACAAGGCTGATGTGGCCCCTGGTGAAGATGAGTTTGACACCCCTGCCTTGGATTTTTGTTTTTTATTGGGGGGCTTATGGTGGCAAGTCAGAATCAATATTAATTTTTATATGGATATCCAACTAATTCTATACTTACTGAACAGACTATCCTTTCTCTGCTGTACTCCAGCATTACTGGAGCCGGATGCTGTTACAGATGCTGGAGATAGAGCAGTTTAACAAAGTCCCTGCATTCATGAGGTTTGCATGCCTAGTGGGGAAAGACAGATAGCCAAACACAAGTATGTATTTGTAATACATATTTGTCAATTGGCAATAAGCAATGAAATGGGCATTTATGTCTGGATCTGTTGCTGGACCCTATGGTGTTCACCAGTCTATCTGTTTTATCTTGCATTAATTACCGTAACTTTGTAATAAATCTTGATATTTAGAAATGTAAGGCTTCCAACATAGTTTTCTCTAAGATTCTATTGGCCTTTTTTAAAAAAAATATATTTATTTATTTTTAAGAGAGAGGGGATGGGAAGGGGAAAGAGAAGGAGAGAAACATCAATGTGTGGTTGCCTCTTACATGCCCCCTACTGGGGACCTGGCCTGCAACCCAGGCATGTGCCCTGACTGGGAATCGAACCAACAACCTTTCAGTTCACAGGCCAGTGCTCAATCCACTGAACTACACCATCCAGGACTTTATTGGCCTTTTGCAGTCTACTTAAATTTAAAATCACTTTATTGATTCACCGCCCCCACCCCCATATTGGGATTTTAACTGTATTGCACTGAATAGATCAATCTTGGGAGAACTGATATCTTTAAAATATTAAGTCTTCCATCATGAACAGCATATTCTTCCATTTATTTAGGTCTTTATTACTTCCTCCCAATAATGTTTTGTAGTTTTCTGTACAGAGCTCTTATATACCTTTCATTATTTGTAGGCATCTAATGTTTTTTGATGCCACTGTAAATGATATTTCTTTTAATTTTTTTTGTTTTGACATGATTTCTGAGGAAAGTTACAAAAATAGTACAAAAATTCCCATATATTCTTCTCCTAGTGCCCTAAATATTAGCATTTTGCCATATTTGCTTCATCTGTTTCTTTGTCTCTTTAAATACAGTTTTTTTCTGAACTGCTGACAGTGAGTTGCAGTCATAATTCACCTGTATCCCTAAATACTTGAGTGGGTATTTCCTAAAAACAAGAAAATTCTCTATGTAAACCACACATCCTCACAGTCAAGAAATAAACACTAAGTCTTTACGGCTATCTGATTTATACCTTGTTCAGATTTTGCCAGTTGTCCCAAAAATGTATTTTATATAAAGAAATAAAAGACCCTGATTATACATGTGTTCAATTGTCATATCCCTTTAGTCTCCTTCCTTCATGAATTTTACATTCTAGTGTGGAAAGTCTTTTCCCCCAGACTTTTGACTTTGGTAGCAGACACTGTGTCTGACCCCTGAATCATCAAATGCTAGATACAAAGTAGGTTAAAGCTTGTTGAATGAGTAAACTATACCATACTGCTAAGAATAAAAGGATTTTCATCTCCCTCAGTGTAAAAGCCTTATGACTTAAGCCCCTGCTCTCCCTCTGACCTCACTATCACATTGTCCCAAGCTCACTCTTTTTTAGACACACCGGTCCCTCTGCTGTTACTGGGAAATGCCAAACAATCCCTGTGTCAAGGCCTTTGCACTTTGATTCCTTTGTCTGGAATATTTTTTCCTCCTCTATACGGTTCACTCAGTTCCCTTAGGTTTTGGCTCCAATGTCACCTTATCGTGGTGGGGTCTTCCCCAGTTACTCTGTAAAATATAACACCCTTTCCATCCTGCACCAGCACTCTATCCTTCTTATCTCATTATTTTTTCCTATAGCACTTATTGCCAATTGACAAATATATATTACAAATGCATTCTCGTGTTTGGCTATCTGTCTTTCCCCACTAGCATGCAAACTTCATGAATGCAGGGACTTTGTTAAACTGCTCTATCTCCAGCATCTGTAACAGTACCCAGCACACACTAGGGTTAAATATGTAAATATTTGCTGAGTGAATGTATTACATTCAAAACAGTTTTTATAAATCTGAGAAATGACAACAGTGGCTTAGTTACCAGATGAATTAATCCTTTTTACTATTACCAAAAAATACCTGTATTGACTAGTATATTAAAAGATCACTGTTCTAAGAGTCAGAATACACTCATCCCTTATTAATAAATAACTGTTTTGGATAGTCTGCTAGATATTTGGGTTAAGGCTGATCCTAAAGCTCAAAATATAGAAGACCTGGGTTTCAATCTTAGTTCCAACATAGCAACCAACCTAATGACTTTGGCTGACTCATTTTTAATATTTTTAATATTCCCATTTCTTCCACAAAACAAAAACACCTACATTGCTAGATCCAAAAATTTTGAAAATCATGTGGTAATATGTGAATGCCCATTATAAATTATAAAGCCATGTACAAATGTAAAAAAATTAAGTTTCTCTAAAATGCACCCAGGAGATATTTAAGAAATAATGTATAGGAAAGTTCTAAAAAGAACTGCAAAGATTCTTTCTCATTTAAGCAAATTAAAATACTTACAGTTAATCAGAATCATAAATATTAAAATATAAATTTGGAAATATTTTGTTTCCTTGGTCTGACAATTCTTATTAGAAGATATAATAATTAAAAGATATAAAATTATTTTTTTAATCATCAACTGAGGACATGTTTCTTAATTTTAGAAGCAGAGAAAGAGAAACATTGATTGGTTGCCTGCTGTACACGCCCCAACCCTGACTGGGGACTGAATCAGCAACCTAGGTATGTGCCCTGACCAGGAATCAAACCCACAACCTTTTGATGTACGGGACAATGCTGCAACCAACTGAGCCATCTGGCCAGGGCAAGATGTAAAATCATGTTCATAATATATAAATTACAGGTTATTAAAATTAAAACATAAGAAACTATATAAAAAATAAAATTAATAGACGGACTGTAGCAATACTTACCCTACAGGTAAGAACTGATGTAGAATAAGATCAAACTTTCTCTGTTCTTGCCAGAAATGTTTGAAGAACAAAGGTACCCATGGAATGAGAGCTGTGGGACGAATTATGAAGGCAAATGCCACCAGGGATGAGTACTTGACACTATAAACAAGGAGAATGTATTGTCAAGACAACTGGGAAATTAGAAGTTATCTACTATTTACACACTGATATAACACTTTGAAAAAAATGAGAGCATTTTCCTTTTGGTATAAATAGCTATGTGAACTTGGGAAAGATACTTATACTTTCTGGCTCTTAAATTTTTCTCGTCCATAAAAAAAGTAATATCTAAGATTTTCCCCAGCTGTAATATTTTGAAATCAACAATTATTCTATGTCTTACCATTGGTCTTGTTTGCTGAAAGGTATACTAACTTTCAACCATATAATCCTGCCAGTTGCTTTCCTGGTGGAATAATGACCAAGTCTCCCATAGGAATATCAAAGTCACACAAAACCATTCTCTAAGAAAGACACCAACTGCATTTAAAGAAACATTAGGATTATTTAGGCAATGATGGGCTTCTGAGTCCATATGATTTTGTTTTCAAAGTTAAGTTGCAAAACTGGAAGATGTATATGTACAACTGATTTAAACAGCCTGCCATAAAACCTAAATGATGGATCATGGGTAGAAATGTGGGTTTTTACTATTCGGACTTCTTTCAATGGTTGAAAGAGATTTAATCATGGACTACAGGCAGAAAATTATCACCCAGAAATATACTTAGCCCTGCTAAAAATTGGAAGCTAGCAAACAAAAATAACTTTATGATACTATTATTTACCTGTTCACTATAATTGTAAAGAATTCTAACGTTGGTGAGGATGCAACAGCAAAGATTTCAAATTCAAATGCTTACACAGATCAAATAAGTACTCAAAATGAGTGATGCAGGCTGTGTGTGGACTCTTGACATTGCCATGAAGGAATCCTGGCCCAAAATGTTGTTAGGCCTTCCATCCCCCCCCCCAAGGGAAACCAGAAATCCAGATATTATGTAAGATTATCCAATTTTAAAACTTTGCCAAGGGAAATAAAACATAGTTCTGGCTCGCTCTGACTTGCAGACAGCCTAATTGTAACTTCTGCTATCGTGAAACTTCCTAGGGGACAATCAAATGTTCCTAACCTCACCCCAAATTTTCAGACTTGGACTTCTTACTCCTTCCTGAATATTTCTACATAGATTTCGTCATGGCATTCAAAATCAAAGTGTCTCAAACCTGTTCAGTGTCTAGTATATACGTTAACCCATCACTCAGTTTCTGAGTCTTAAAATCTTGGAGTCACCTTAAATAGCGACTTCTCATCCATACACCCACTTTGTTTCTCTCCCATTCCCACTGGCATAATTTCACATCAAGTCCTGACATTTGTTGGGAATCTTTTTGAAGATTTTTTTTTTTGTATTGCTCAGAAACCTTGCTTTACTTAATAATAACAACATCACTGTTATTATCAATACTTACTGAGCACTTTGCAATAGGTCCTATGTTATGCACTTTACATGGATTCTCATTTAATTTCTATGATGGCTATTTTATTATTCTCATTTTTCAGAAATCAGTGCTTAGATATTCTCATACGACCCTTAAAAATCTTTCACTTATAATACTTGCATTTTAAAGTAGTTTGCAAAATGTCATTTATTGACAGGCTAGGAATAGTACCTGTCATGGAAAGAATGCTTATATAGTGATGACTTGTTCTGCATGGTCCTCCTTTCCTGGCTGAATTGGAGAAGGGCATCTGAGCCCAGGCAGCCAATGTAAGGCTGGCCAGTGTGAAAACTGTGTCCAAATAGGGACAATGACATTGAAAAGACCTAATCAGATTCTCTCAAAGTGAATGAGAGGTACACAAGTGGACAGAGAGACTGGCTAAGCTTCAAAATGATGGATAACTAAAACAGGGATTCATAGGCTGGGCTATAAAGGCACAAGAAAATAGCCCATTCCTCAACTACATTGCCTTCTGCATACCTTCTAATTCATGTGTGTGGCTGAGATATTTTATAATTTTCTTGCAGGCCTGCCCACAAGCCTAAGATGCCCATTTTCCTTATTTTCACTTCTTGTCTTGTAGTAAAGTCCTCTTCATATATATAGTTGGATGACTATTCTTGCAGTCAGGAGTCTAATGCAGAAATGATCTTACTTAATTTCATCCTCACAACCACCTTTTTACATATGAAGAGTGGACACTAGTTTCTGAACTAGACTCAAATTACGGCTTTCTCCTTTTCCTTACATCCTAAATACCAGCTACTAAAGGGAATTCTTTCTAAACGAGACATGATACTTCTGTTGGGGCCCAGTGAAAGTTACAGCTCTGCCTGGATTCTAGTAATGTTTCCTCTCCTTGCTCCTTGGGGCTAAGGGGTAGTAGAAACTTCCTGCTGAGCCCAGGCCTGGGGTACTATGGTATCCCCTTACTGGCTTTTCTAAACATTGTCTATATTCTTGTAAATGGTCTTCTTATTAACCTCTCCTTAATTACTCAGTTTGAGTATATCTGTTTCCAGCTATAATAAATGTATCCATTAAAAATGTATTGTTGTAATAACCTTCATCAACATTATGGAGTCCACTGGGCATTAAAATATGTTGATATTTAAGATTTTTCAAAAGCATGCTTTAGAGTTTTGTATATTAACAGTAATATATCTCACCTGTTCATAGACTTTGACCCTTCCAAAGGATAGTAGAAAAGAGCAATTATAGTGAGAACAGTTTCCATGGTGTTGGTAAGTGTTCTGGTACAGCAATACCACGTGAACCAAGAACATAACTGGCAAAAAAACTAAGGACAATTATGAGCAAACATATATGGAGTGGGAAATCGACGTTTAGTGTTCTATTCTACAGAAAATAGCCAGCAAGTCTAAATACTGCAAAAATCTTATCAAAAGGTAAGTAATGTTAAAAGTGGGCATGTCCAAACATTGTTTTTGAGAATTTGTATCAAATACAGGTCTGTGATATCAGATCTGTATTTATTAAAGTATACTTTCAGATACATTTTTATGGCATTGCATTTGATCTAATCTCACTTCCCATTAGTAAAAGGTACAAAACACAAATCTCTTGATGGTACAGTTTATAGAGAATTGAAGTTTATAACTATGTTCTCCTAATCAGTATTACTAAACTTGTCTTATATTACTGACAACTAAATTGATTGTTTTTACTGATCTTGGTTTGGGATGTTGCCCTATTTCTTAATGGAAAATTAAAACAACATAAAAGAGAAAAAACCTATCAGGAGACATCATTAAATTTTAATTTGGAGACTGACTAAATTAATGAGCCAGTTTTTAGAAGACTATATAAACATCATCAGTAAGTCTACAAAACAACTACCTTAAAAGAAGCTTCTTAGTTGATGCAAGGGTGTTAAACAGGCATACTAGCTTCCGTTCTCCTTAAATATAGCCTGTAAAAATTGTTTCCAATTTTTGTGGAGTTAAAGGCTTTTCCTAAACTAAACTAGCAAAATCTAGTGCTGCTACTTTGGAGCAAGGATTTCAAAGGCATTATGCCACTGTCATTGTAGGCTGAGCCTTCAGCATTGTACAGAAACATAAAGTAGAGACTGTTTTTATCCTGGAATCAATTAGCAAGAGCTTATTTGCTAAACCAATCTGTCTTTTTAATGCAAATCAACATACTTACTACCTGCAAAAATATGTCCTGTTAATTTTTCATAAATTAATATTTAATAGTTATAGCAAGTTATATTCCAGAAATGTGTTCGTGAATTGGTTACTTGGAATTTGAAACATATTTTCCAATACAAACAGTATTAAACAAGGTAGTTAAGATTTCTAGGGTGGCTCAAGTAAGCTTACTTAATTTAGAAAAGAGCCAAAGTGAAGTAGCAACAGTATTCCAGCCTCCAGTCACTCTTCAGGATATGGATTAAATGGGAAAACCCATTCAAGATTTGACTGTGAGATCAGAATCTATCGTCCCACTGTGAAATAAGCTAAATGACAAAAGACTGCCTTTTACACTACCTCCTCTCCCTTAGAGAGTCCAGCTATTTCAAACACTCTAGCCAGAGGTGGAGAATGCTTCATTGAAAAAGTATTTCTCAGGCTGAGTCTCAGGTAGCTGGAGGAATAGCGTCAACAGGGCTGTAAATGGGTGAGGTCATTGGTGAGGTAGGCAACAATTTAGAACTATTCCTACTGAATGTTATGGCAAGTGAGGCAGGGACTCTGACAGCTGGAGGAGTGAAGATGCTTCCGAAGGCTGTTTCCTAGGGTTCAGTCTCTTACCGGGTTTGAGGGCATCAGGGACTGCTGCCTGGGGCCCAGTCCGGAGAGAGATGGGGTGCGCCACTCGCATTCTAGCGCCCTTAATTATGGGAGTACCTCTGTAAGGCTGTATGAATTCTGAAAACCAGTTTGGGGATCAATACTGTTCCCTGTCTTTTGTGCTTACAGGAATGAGGTAACGCATATAGTTTCTAAAATGTTTAGGACTTACCACCCATCTTGCTACTTGCTGATTTTCTAGTTGCTTCATTAATGAATAAAGCCTCAAGTCAGCTACAGCAGCCAGAAGTGCCTGGGCAAGTCTAGGAATCCAAATCTTCATTGGTGGAAAAAAAATATATTAAAAACATCTGCTGGTTC
This sequence comes from Carollia perspicillata, assembly GCA_004027735.1. Lineage (NCBI taxonomy): Eukaryota > Metazoa > Chordata > Mammalia > Chiroptera > Phyllostomidae > Carollia > Carollia perspicillata. Next base: position 8,641 of record PVKM010003741.1, on the reverse strand, counting down.
ACACTGAATCACCGTATGATATCAACAAGCTAATCCAACTATCAATTGAAAGCCATTCTTAGTACAAAAGTAAATATACTGTATTGTTCTATTCTCCTGCAAAACTGCTGTTTTTTTACAAAAATTACATTAATTTTTCATGTAAATACCCAAAGTAGTTTTACCATTCTCATATGTATACACACACACACACAAAAAAAAACCTACTAATTTTAATTTAATTTAAATAGCCAGCAAACCATTTCATTATGTTAAGGTTCTATTTTAGAAGCATAGTTATTTTCATTAGCATAACAATAGGTAATTTAAAATAAGATGTTTATAGTACTGTATGCTGGGTGTCATATTAAGTATGTACTTTATATATATCAGCTCATTCAGTCTTCCAAACAATCCCATGGAATTGATACTATTTTATAAATGAGAAAACTGAGGCACAGAGAGGTTAGGTAACTTTCCCAAGGCTGTATAGCTAGTTAACGTGAAAGCCAGGATCAAACACAGGTCTCCCTGACTCTGAAGCCTGTGCTCGTAGCTATTAAGTTACAATGCTTCCCCATCTTACTGTATAGAAAATAAGATAATATTTAGATGACATTAAAGGGAAAATTTAAAAGAAAGAAAAGATTATATATACGGGGTGAACAAAAGTAGGTTTACAGTTGTGAGTATGTGAAACACAGAGTTTATTCTTGTATTATTATTTATTATTGTATTATTTTCCATAGGAACAGCTGTAAACCTACTTTCGTCCATCACTGTGTAACACAGAGTTAGTAATTATAATGCTATACATTAGCATCTTAGAGTTTTTTAAAAAATGTGTCACAGTTATCATTAACAAAATAACACTTTGCTGTAGAGCATAATTTAATGTTGCTTTATTCAAAAGATGTTTCTAAAAATACATAAATCTGTATTTTTGTGGGCTCAAAATATTTATTAACTTTACATTATAATTAGAGCTGTGTAACTTTCAGTTGTCTGTGGCTTCTAACACTTTAGCTTTGTGTTCTTTTTCTTGCCATTAACCTGTAAATAACTGCTTAAATCTTAGAGCTGTAAGTATGCTGTACTTCATATTTTCACTTAAACTGTGCCTCATAGTGTGTGGTAAAGGGCACCTATTACATAGCTTTTGTTTACTCCACATGGAGATCTGTAAGCTTCATGCTTACCTTCCAGGCCTGAAATTGGTTCATTTGAAAACTCAATTTGGCTGCAAACTTAGTATGAGCCAACAGTGTAAGGCAGCCACTAAAAAAAACTAAAAGAATCCTTGTGCACTGAGAGAAGTGTAGTATTTATGAAATAAATGGCCCCACTATATACTCTTCTGAACCAGCTACCCCAACTTTCAATATTATACTCTGTTTGGAGACCCTCATTTTAAGGTGGGTATAAATTATAAGATTTTAGAGGACATTAGCTGATTATGAGGTTTAGAACTAGAGATGTTCATCCTGGGTAAATAAATTTTTTTGAAAGGCTGTCATGTAAAAATCTTAAATTTTAAAAACAGGTAGATTTTAGCTAAACACAAAAATAAGTGGAGTTGTAATCTCAGATATTAGCAGTCTCTCCAGACACTTAGGGTACCATCATTTTCCAGGTTAACTGGAAAAGTTAACAACAGTAAGGACCTGACAAGAATTAAATAGTAGTTTCACATGGTTTCTGGAAAACAGAAAGTAGTGGTGTGGGGTAAAGAAGAGAAGGAACACGCCAGGGGTAAATCCTGAACACCAAGCCTGGGTTGGCAGCTTACCATTCTGTAATCCTGTTCTTTAAGCTCCTGATTCCTCCCTTGAATTCCAGGAGCCAAATGCCCTTGGACCATCTTCTGACTATTTAAAGCCCCACTGTGGTACCCCCATCAGGTCTCCCTTCTTTTATTTTTTAAAAGATTTTATTTATTTATTTTTAGAGAGAGGGGAAGGGAGGGAGAAAGAAAGGGAGAAGGAACATCAATGTGTGGTTGCTTCTTGTGTGACCCCTGCTGGGACCTGGCCCACAACCCAGGCATGTGCCCTGACAGGGAACTGAACCAGAAACCTTTCGGTTTGCCGGCCATCACTGAATCCACTGAGCCCCACCAGCCGGGGCAGGCCTCCCTTCTCATCCTTCCTTCTTCTCACATGTTCTAAGCCAGCGCTGTCTAGCAGAAATAGAATGTGAACCACATATGTAATCTAAAATTTTACAGTAACCAAATTAAAAAGTTAAAAAATCACAAACCAGTAAAATGATTGTTTAACCCAATATATCTAAAACATTCATTTTAATCAATATTAAAATTATAGAAATATTTTACACTCTCAGTTCATACTAGGTCTTCAACATCCAATGTGTACTTTACACTTACAGCACTTCTCAGTTTAGACTACTCACAAGTATTTTAATAACCACATGTGGCTAGTGGCTACCATATCAGACAGTGCGGCTCTCAGTCATCCCTCATTCTGTGCATGCGCCATATACAGTTTAGAGAGAAACGATCTGGAAAGACTTTGGGTCTAGTTTTAGCTCTGCTTTTAGCATGCTGTGACCTTTGTCTATGCAAATACTTCACTTCTCTGACCCCTTCCAATTCAACATTATATGACCTTTATTTAAAGTAATCAGTATGACAGTATTAATGACTGATAGCATCCTAATTTCCTTCACCTGGAACGTGACCAAGTGCTTTTTTGGGAGGGGTTGTGGTGTGGGATAGGGATGGTGACTAGGGTAGGTTTCCTTTAAATCACAAAATGGCCAGGAGGGTCAGCTACAGGTTGAAGGCAGTGGGCAGGTCTTGGAGGAATGGTAAGTTTTTCTATCTTGAAGACCCCTTCATTTATAATACAACTTACTTCCTGGGATATGAGACATCCTTGGTGACATTATGTATACCTGCCCGTGGTTCCAGACTATGTAGACTATACCCTGCATGATCTACAAGCTAGTGGCTAGCCCTGAAAGGAGAAAAGAGAATTCACAGTTCCTAGGTTCTGCCTGTGTCATGGCAGAATCTCCGCTACATGTAGCTCAGGATATTTCCTGGTGATCCACTTCACAGATCTGATCCTTGTGCAGTGATGGCGAATCAGATACCACTGGGAAGGGGAGGGTACAATCTTGCCTTAAAAAACAAAAACACCAGGTTTGCTAAAGTAATTGTGGTGATAGAAATGTACTGGCCTCAGAAGCTACTGAGGTGGTCCATTCTATCCTAGGACAGTGTAAAAAAACAAAAACAAAATCCCAAACCAAACCAAACAACCCCCTACCTCCCAGAACCTCAATGTCTTTCAGTCTTCAAAAACCCCTCAGGATTTAGACTGCCTTTGTAATTCTGGGGTACTTCCCTAACAGAAAATGGGGAAGGCTCAAAGTTCTGGGTCCCACTTGATAAGAGCTTAAGGGATCCTGACAGTGAGGTTAGAGAAACTTTTGCACCATTAGTTCTTCCTTTGTATCCTCTCCTAACAAATAACCCCAGAAATCCATGATCCAGGAATTACAGCCCTGTTTGCTATTGATGCCTAATTACAACATAGCACAATAAGTGTGCATATCATTAAATTTTTGTCAAATTAATTTTTCTAAGTTTTAATTTCAATACTAAATTCTCTGTGTTTATATGTATTTAATCTTCATAAGCTCATACAACATGGTCTTCTGCTCACAAGTTAAAAAAACTAGATACAACCTGCTCTCAAGTGATTCTCTATGAAGGAAATATACTTCTGAAGTCTAAATAATTAATATATAATGTAGTCTTTGAGTATCTTAGCAGGATTGCTTCCAGCCAGACACTTTCATGCTCAGTCTTGTGTTTTAGCACATAGTAAAGACTTATATCACAGGATGTCTTTGGAACCCTGTGCTTCCCAGATATGGTCAGAGTTTAGCAACAGTAGCCTTTTAAAGACAAATTTCATGATACCAATACTACCATTTAGTTAATATACACTAACATTTAAAAAAGGATGGAATAAATCTACTTTTAAGAACTATTTTGATTACTCGTATTTAAAACTTACCAGCAGCTGAACACTATCTTTCCCCAAAAGATGCAGAATCTTATAAATGCTTGCGAAGATTAAGGGGTAAGTGTAACCTCTTAATCTTTCTGTCCATTCCCATGTCAAATAACCATAATTAGTAATATTAAGGACTAATGTTAAATAGCATTGACACAAAACCTACTTTCATTTTCATATATAAAACTATGTCATTTTTTTTGATACAGCAGCTCAAAAACACAGCATTTTAAAAAAAAAACACAGCATTTTATACTAGATATTTAAATTAAAAATGCAGTTGGCCAACTAAACTCTTAACTTCTTCAAGACAGAAATGTGTTTTTTTACCTCATCTATGTCCTCCACAGTAATGAGCACTGTGGGAATATATGCTAAAGGTTAAGTCAAGTACATTAACATCAAAGAAATATGTATGTATTTTTTATGCATAAAAGAAATATATTTTAAAAATTAGCATAAAATAATGGTGTACTTTGATAATTAACATTATCTGGAGAAAATATGGAGGACTGATTGAAAATGTGTAACAGAAACTGCCACAATTCCTAAGAGGAATACACATTCCTAATTTGGAGAAGAAACTACAAAGGATATTTGAAAACCATATGATGTGCAACTTCAAGAGACTGCCAGTACTCATCTGGAACAAAACTTGTCTGGACTAAAAAGCAGTTACATATTCGTAATGTTATGGTAAACAAGACCAGATAAATGTTTTCACCAAGAAGATCTGAAAAAAAAAACAAGACAGGTAATTGTGGCACAAAAGTCAGACAAGTGTTGCTTGCAGAACTAACTTCTGCTGCTCTGTTTGGCCCCTTGTCCAGGCTCTGCTAAGGCACATTAGTGAACTCGGGCCCCTCCCAACTACTCTCAAAGCAGGGCCTCACCGCTGGGTGATGTACCACTCCTTTCACTTAACCAATCATTCTTGAAATTTATTGTATAAAGAGAAGATAAATACTGAAGAAGAGACTGGGTTAACTAAGGCCTTAGGTGGATCCTATATGTGTATCTAATGAAAGAAACCAGCTAACAAATTACTAATTTAGGTAGCAACTTTTGTATATGTGCCAAACAGTGACTTAAAATAACTATCTGTACGTTTTTAAATAAACACAATAGTCAGGCACTAAGTTTATTTCTCTTCATGAATTATCTCATTTAGTCCTGAAAATAATGCTATCGGGTAGATATCTGCCCTTTTTACAAACGAGGAAACTGAGGCCCAGAAGAAAATTGACTTGTCCAAAGTCAAAAAGGTTGTAAAGGACGAAACAGGATTCAAAACCAGGTCTGGCCCTGGCTGGTGTAGCTCAGTGGATTGAGCGCGGATTTAGTGCGGGCCTGTGAACTAAAGGATCGAGGTTCGATTCCCAGTCAGGGGCACATGCCTGGCTTGCAGGCCGGTTCCTAGCAGGGTACACACAAGAGGCAACCATACATTGATATTTCTCTCCCTAACCCTTCCCCTCTCAAGATAAATAAATCAAATCTTAAAAAACAAACAAAAATCCAAAACCAGGTCTGTCTGCTGACTCCAACATCCTGCTCTTAACCATAGATGGACAGCTGCTAGGCCAAATACAGAGTATTATTTCTAAATTTAAATTTAGTTGCCAAGATTTAAAAATCAAAATTTATATTAAAGTCTCTATTGCAACATTTCAAAATGAAGATCTGGCAACACAGAGCTCCACTGGCAACTGACTGGTACTGAAATATACAGTGCTTTGACTTATTTAGCCTTGCCTGTGTTGACCTCCTGAGTATTTGAGTTTGCAGCTTACCTCTGATCCACTGTGATTATTTGCTATCATTCTGGGGTCCTGCCAAGTCTCCTCCCTCATTTTCATGAAACACATCTTCAATGTTTCTCGGACAACTGCTACAGTCAACACAACATATATGCCCCATATGAACTCTCCTCTTGCAGAGGAGAGAAGAAGACTCACTGGACTGTCTCTGTCCCCCCCCCACCCCCCCACCCCCGCCTTTTCTCTGTGGACTGATGCAGAAGAAAAAAAAAAACTGTTGAAAGCATGGTAATTTACTGTCCTCACTAACCTTTACTTTGCTGGCACACAACTTCTAACAAGGTGTGGGTTAGGGGAAGGAAGCAACAGGGCTGGGACACAGTGGGCTCTCCTCCTCACCACCCCTAACGCCCGGTCACACTCCTCCAACCCTCGCTTTCTATTTAGCAAAAAGATTCCCCTTTTCTCAAAAATTTATTAATGTTTTAATTTTTATTGAATGTATAGGTTTCCTCTTTGTTGGTCTCTGGTTTGCAGAGGAATAACTAGGCATTAATTTTATACCGCCCATTCCGTCCTTGTCACATAAAAGGCTGCAGTCAATAATTACTGAATGAATGAGGAGTCCGTCTTTTTATTAAAAGCCGCTCCCCCCCCCCCCCCCGCCAACTTGTTGGGGTGATTTTTCTCCTGCCAATATCACATCCTGACCAAAGAGAAAGGCAGAGGGGACAAATGAAATAGGGCAGGATCGGACTGGTCCCACTCCAGGAGTCAACCCCTCGCAGCTCCTAAAGCTTGGGTAACGCCTGGCCTGGGTGCCCCCTCTAAATAGGATGGCAGCATCATGCCTACTCCACGCGGCTGCGGGGAAGGCGGCACTAAACAACACACAATACAGTGTCTTGCAAGCGGCAGGGGTGGAGGATCCTGTCTCCAGCGCACATCGATTTCTTGGCACCCCCACCCAGCAGGTGGAGCCCTCGGTCCTAGCCCGCGACTTCCCCCCGCCGCCTCTTTCTGGGTGTCCTCACTCTCACTCACCTCCGCGGCGCCGTGAGCTGTTCTCGGGGCTCACGTAGAGAACCGACTTTCTCTTTCGCAGCTTCACCTTCTCGCGGGAGCGGCTCTGGAGACGGCGGAAAAAGAGGCTGCTGTCGCTGGGCTCTCGTTCCATACCGCCGGTGCTCTGGGGATCCGGGGCCACCACCTTCTTCTACAGAGGTAGACTGTCGTAGCGCGCACTGCTTTGGGACTAAGTTTGGCCTCTGCGAGCAGCCGTCCGGGGCACACGCGGAGGGAGCTGGGAAAGGGCAACTTTTGCGAACTCCCAAAGGTGGTGATTTCCCCGCCGAGAGCTCGGTTTTGGTTCCGGCTGCTAAACTTTGCCTAGCTCTTGCCCGCACTTTGCCGTAGGCATTTCCCTGTGTTGCGGAGGTGCTGCCGGCTTTTGCTGTCTCTGCGCCCCGGGATCCGGAAACTGCTGGAATGAGCGGATATCATCACCCTTTGCGGGGACAGGCGGGAGGCGGGGTCAGTGACTTGGAGTGAGAGCTGAACCGTGGGAGACGTCTGAATGGTAATGGTGATAATACAGGCATACCTCGTTTCATTGCGCTTCGCAGATATTGCGGTTTGTTGTTTTTTTTTTTAAACAACTTGAAGGTTTCTGGCAACCCTGAGAGGAGCAAGTCCATCGGCGCCATTTTCCCAACAGCATTTGTTCACTTTGTGTGTCAGTGTCACGTTTTGGTAACTCGCAATATTTCATACTTCATTATTGTTGTATTTGTTATGGTGATCAGTGACCTTCTGTGTTACGATTGTCATTGTTTTGGGGTGCCACGAACTACGCCCACGTTAGAAGACATTGGACTTATTTGATAAGTATTTGCATTCTGATTGCTTCACCGTTGGCCCTTCCTCTGGTAGTCCTCAGACAATCCTATTTGCTGATACACAACAATATTGAAATTAGGCCAGTCGATAATTCTACAATGGCTTGTAAGTATTCAAGTGAAAGGAAGAGTCGCATATCTCTCACTTTAAATCAAAAGCTAGAAATGATTAGACTTAGTGAGGAAGGCTTATCGAAAGCTGAGATAGGCCGAAAGCTAGGCCTCTTACGCCAAACAGTTAGCCAAGTTGTGAATGCAAAGGAAAAGTTTTTGAAGGAAATTGAAAGTGCTACTCCTCTGAATACCCGTATGATAAGAAAGCGAAACAGCCTTATTGCTGATATGGAGAAAGTTTTAGTGGTCTGGATAGAAGATCAGACCAGCCACAACATTCCCTTAAGCCAAAGCCTGATACAGAGCAAGGCCCTAACTCTCTTCAATTCCATGAAGGCAGAGAGAGGGGAGGAAGCTGCAGAAGAAAAGTTTGAAGCTAGCAGAGGTTGGTTCAAGAGGTTTAAGGAGAGAAGCCGGCTCAGTAACATAAAAACGCAAGGTGAAGCAGAAAGCGTTTTAACAGATGAGTTGCTTCTTATGAATGAGCAAAGAAAGTGGTTTCTTGAGATGGAGTCTACTTCTGGTGAAGGTGCTGTGAAGATTGTGGAAATGACGACAAAGGATTTAGAACATTACATAAGTTTAGTTGACAAAGCAGCAGCAGGATTTGAGAGGATTGACTCCAATTTTGAAAGAAGTTCTGCTGTGGGTAAAATGCTGTCAAATAGCATCGCATGCTACAGAGAAATCCTTCGTGAGAGGAAGAGTCAATCCAAGCGGCAAACCTCATTGTTCACTCATTTTAAGAAATTGCTGCATCCACCCCAGACTTTAGCAACCACCACCCTGATTGGTCAGCAGCCATCAACATCGAAGCAAGACCCTCCACCAGCAAAAAGAT
>PVKM010003740.1:0-56206 GCA_004027735.1 Carollia perspicillata | reverse complement strand
TGATTATTTGTGTTACATATATTTCCTTTACCCGAGTATAAGCTTTTGCAGAAAGCAAACAGATCTGGGGAGCACTGAAACTGAGTGCTAAAAAAATATCTTGCTAATATCTTCAGAAGGTGACCTTTTATTTCAGAAACTATCTGGAGCTCACTAAAGAGACAGCTTACAAAGAATCTAGGCTACATTTTTGGGGTTTAGAGAATGCTTCATCCCTCAAGAACAGAAGAAGTGATCCCAGAAGTGTTTCTTTCACCCAGGGCAACCGGGTTGATTTATTAGGAGGTTGCTGGCAGGTGTGAGGATATGACTTGTATACTTTGTGTTGTTTTCTTGCTCCATGAGAGGTCCTGGGGCTGGTGTGTGCGCGTTTGAAGTCTGCAGAGGACGTTTGAGTTATGAGAGCCTCACGGCTCAATGAATTCCAAAGCCCTGGGAGCATGGGCCAAACCATGGGCCTAACTGTGGGCCAAGAGCAGTGCAGAATGCTGGCCATTGTGCAGAAAAGTGGGGCAGAAAGAAAGGAAGCTCACTGGCCCAGTGGCAAGGAAGCCAGTGGTTTGGGGCCTGTGAAGGAGATGGATAAGAACATTGTGACACAATTACCATTTAGGATTGCCTTAGCTAGCTGTATTTGTCCAACCTTTAAGGTACCCGGCTGTGACCCAGTGTGGTGAGAATTTTGCTGTGAGAACCTGGACTTCGGTCGCTATGGAAAGAGATGTTGTCTCACTGTGGAAAGAGTTCTCCAGTCTGCAGTTTGCTATAGGCCAACAACCCTCCCCTTGATGGCCTTGAAAAAACTTAGAAATAAATTTAGAGTTTATGCACAATAAAAACTTTATGTGCCATAAAAATTGCTTCTCTGGGAATGCACTAGGATCCTTGTCTGAGCCACATCTTCTGGGGCTTGTGTTGGGTGATGTGTTGATTTAATTTTCTGATCCATGCCAAATGAAGTAAGTATCCCTATTTTTGATCTGGTAACATAGAGCGGATGGCCAGAGGGATTTGTGATCAAAGGGTGTACTCCCTGAAGGACTAACAGTTGAACGCTGTACTTGAGCGAATTAGAGCTTCAGAGTGGTTGACCAAAGACAGCCGGGCATATGCTTACATGGAGACAAGTAGTAAAGTAACATTAAAACAAATAATTCTGACTGTGCCCAACTAGTCATGCATTGGCTTCAGTTGCATATACTGTCATTTGAAGTGTGGCAGTGGACCTCAGAATGTTCCATTTGCAGCATCTTAGTTTGTTAGGGTTACACTGACCAAAATTAATTGGGTTTGGCTCATGCAGTGAGATCAGCTTAATATTTACTTAGTTTTAAACTCTTCTGGAGAAAGCATACTGAATTGATTCAAATCAGATAAGCTGTGTACAGTGTCTGGAAATGAGCTGTTCACATTGCCAATGCCTGGTCCAAAACCCTGCAAATCTCTCATTTTGGAGAGAATTAAAGTTCTTTGTCCTTCAGGATGGCCACAGCCTCCCCATGTGCACTCTCTGTTACGGATGCTATACTACGTGCTGTGGTTGTTAATCTTACCAGCACTCCTGCTGGCCGTTACCTTACAGAGACTTCGCCATTGAACCAGCAGATGTATTTGCACTCCCTTTGATGCCCCTGTTTTCCTATTTATGTAGGTATGTGTGTATTCTGCTAATACTGGCTTCCAGGAGCTTCTTAAACCTTCACAACACTAATGAAATTCATATGGCAACGGAAAGCTAAGAAACATAAACCAAGCTTCTTAACAAAAAAAGAAGAAACTAAATTTCAAGCAAGAGTCAGTGTTAGTGTAGCTTTCCTCAAGGGAGTCGGACAAATTTTTTCAGGTATTATGTATTTGGGGAAAAACCCCAAAGGGAAATGTCTTTGTATTCCTAAATTGGTGGGTTTCAATCTGAAATGTAGTGGTCTCTGCCTGTGAAACAATGTGAGAAACTGAGACATCCAAGAACTTCGGACATAGGTATGATGGGAGCATGCAGTGTGCCCTTGGTCATGGGTTCCCACCCAGTGTATGTGCCATGGATCCCACTGGCTTGTAAAGATCATGAACACCAAGTGATTTTAGCTTAAGTGCACTTTCTTTCTTTGTAAAGTTACTTAAAATGTTTAAAAAATTCCAATAAACTGAGTATGGATACGACCATAAAAAGTCATTGTCCAGCCCTGGCTGGTGTAGTTCAGTGGATTGAGCGTGGGCCTGCGAACCAAAGGATCGTGGTTCAATTCCCAGTCAGGGCACATGCCTGGGTTGCAGGCCAGTTCCCAGCAGGGGATGCACGAGAGGCAACCATACATTGATATTGCTCTCCCTCTCTCCTTCCCTTCTCCTCTAAAGATAAATAAGTAAAATTTTAAAAAAGTCATTGTCCATTTTGTTTAAAGTGGACATATTAATATAGATAAGAATATATTAATGCTTTTATTCAATTAACACTATTATATAGTAGAAAAGTAATTATAGGTAAGAAATAGGATCCTGCTATTTCAACATTTCTGAACCATCAGTGTTTGCAATTTTAATGGTTATAGCCAACATTTTTCTGTTTCCCATGAGTGGAAAGATCTCTTGCTCTAAATATTTGTCTAACATATATGCCTGTGAGCATGCACACATACGGAATTATCATATATGTTTAGCTTATTTACGCAGTGGCACCATTTGATGTAAGTCTAGACAATGTCAGGATTACACCCTAGATCTCTTTAGCATCTTGAACTGATGGATCACTTTGAGGTAAGTCAGTCTCACAGACACAGCAATCCATAAGAAAGATAAAGAATAAATATTGTTTCCAGAGAAGTCGTCCCATTTTATATTAAAATGCTTTCACAAGCTCTCTTTAAGTAAATTGCCCTTAAGATGGTATTCCAATATTGCTGAAGGGAATGTAAATTGCTTCTTTTGCAATTGTACCTAGAAAATTGGAATAGATTCCCTCACACTAACCACTTTTTAAAATATCAGCATTATTCTAATTTAACCATGCTATTTCATGTAAGCAGATTTTTAAGAGTTGTGGAAAATTAAAAACATATACAAAGTAGAGAAAATAATATAGTACACTTCCAGGTACACATCACCAGCTTCTGCTGTTAGCAACATTCTGGGATAGGGTTTTGACTGAATAGTTTATCGGGGGGTATCTTTCAGTATAAGAAGGTTGTGTGGCTTACATCAGCTATGCAGTTCAGGATTTTACTAATTTCGTAATGGCATATACTTTGGAGAAGAATTTTTAATAAAATTGGAGGGTAATTGAGTAAGTTTGAAATAGGAAGATGGCCTACATAGGAGAAAGGATGCTGTATTCATTGTTTTATTCATTTAACTAATGATTAGTAAGCACCTATTACATGCCAGCATTGTCAGGCACCAGGAGGCAAAGATGCTGTCGTTGGTTCCAGTTTTCTGATACTGACAGTCTACTAGGGGATGGAAAATAGCCCCATCTTGTAGTTGACTTTCACCTTAAAAGAACGGAATGGGCTACAATCGAAAAGATAAATCTGTTTTTGGTTTGATAGGAAACCCCAAAACAATCTCAGAAAACCATACCACAGTAATAAGAAAATTAACATAGAAATGACTACAATTCAGTGCATAAAATAAAGAACCAGCAATGGCTTTAGTTCAGTGGATATGTGGGTCACAGAATTTCTGTTGAATTGAGTCCAGGCATAAACCAACTTATAAGAATTGGACTTAAGCCCCTCAGATGTGAAGGCAGACTGATCATGACCAAACCTTAAGGGTGCTGTTGCACCTAGAGAGTAAAAGCAAAGCAGGGAGATTGTAACCAAATCTCACAAGAAAAATTCTTCTGGGATGCGTGACGAAAAGAAAATGTTTATTTTCAGTGCATGCATTAAGTAAGCAATTCTTATTTCTATTTTCAAGTAGTTTCAAAGGAAGTGTCCTTTCATCTGCTGACTGAATGTGAAACAACTTGCAATAGTATATTAAGCATAGCAAATGCTTTTAAAAAGGACTGGTTTCATGTAGGAGCACAGAGAGAAAGAAACAAAAGAATGAGAGGGAAAGGAAAAATGAAATGGAATTGGAGGGTTAGGCTATGATGGATGAGTAAATAAAGTCTCACCATTTACTAGGAGGGCAGACCTGTGGAACACTAAACAGCACAGACGTGGCAGCCTGAATGTCTGGGTTCAAATTCTGCCTCTGCCAGTAGTTAGCTGTGCGTTGAGCAAATTACTTAAGTTGTCTGTGCCCCAATATCCTCATTTTTACAATGGAAAAATAATAGTTCCGAATATAATGAGCTCGTTGGGAAGATTATCTAAAATACATATGAACGTACCTGTCATAGAATCAGAACCTCATAAATGCTTGCTGTTTATCATTTGCCCTTTCCTCAGAGTTCTTCTTACAGACTATAATTTGTTCTTTGTCTAACAGCCTCAGTCTAAGTTACTGCGTGCCCCCTTACATTGACATAGTTCCTTCCAGATAACAAAATTCCATCATATATTCCTCAGCAGGCTCTGGTGAACCGGTCAGATAAGGCCGCTAGCCTCTAGTTTCTGCAATCCTCTAATTGCCACGTAAAAGGAAATCCCAATGTAAAACACACACACACACACACACACACACACACACACACACACACACATGGGGGGGGATTCAGATTTTGTGAAGTTTAGGAAGCAAAACTAAGGCAGAAATAGAAACCACAAGTATGGACATATTCAAACCAGAATTATATAGGAGCTTAGCAGGACAAAATATTATGTCCTGTTGTGGTTTATCCACAAGTTGTAGTGCTGGGCCAATCCTGGAGATTCTAAGACTGTTTTCAACCTAGAAATTCCTGTGTTTTTGAAGAGCCAAAAGACTTCTAAAATGTTAACAGACAGACCAACGTTTTAAGGTAACGGCTCCGGTTCCTGGTTCCTGTGCTGCAGAGATGTGACAAGAGAACAACACCAGTTCCCGAAACAGATCTCAGTTCCCTCTTAGGGCAAAGCTCTTCCCTAGAACTATTTAAGGCTATCCTTCATCTTTTTGCATATTCACCCTGTTTCAAAGGAGTGTTTGTTTGTTGTCCATTGGGCCTGAAGATTTGTTAATTGAATGAGGCAGGAGGCTCAATTCCACCCTCCTGCTAGAAGCTCCCTTATCTGCCTTTGCTCCCTACCCACCACTCCTACCTGGAAAGTTGGGAAGGTGGGCTTTGACAAAACTTCATGGATATCTTTTTGGCCACTTCCCCTAACTTCTTTGCTAGGCCTGGCATGTCTGGATCATTCATTTAGTATCCTTTGCTTTCATTGGTACAAGAGCAGTTTAGTTCTCTTTAGCGTTGCTGTACCCCAGCAGCCCTCTTTTAAATCAACTGCTCTGAAGAACTTCACCCCTTCAGAACCCTGACATGTAAAGACAAATCTGTTCAGCTCTCCCCTAGGAATCTAGGTAATGAGTCCTTGTACAGACTGGGATCTGGAGAAAAGGTACGGTCAAAGGGAAAGAAAAATACAAAAAGGTCAATGGGCCAGGAAGGATCATCTTGCCTACAGGACAAGGTATTTAGAGAAAAGCAGGGTTCTGTCAATAACATACTTGCAAGCTTTCACTCACAGCTTCTCTGTAGCTCAGTGTCTTCAAATGCAAAAAACAAAAAACAAAACAGATAATGATTCATGTGTCCTAGAGTTGTTGAGAGCATGACATAACATGATGGAGTCTTTCTTAAATTGTCCACAGGAGTCGGGAGCACACAACACATGGGTGATGGGGAGCTTACTATGGATGTGGCCTCAAACCTTCTGCAAAAGTCAAGTTTCTTAGAAAACTCAAGTTTTGCCCTGGCTGGCGTAGCTCAGTGGATTGAGCACGGGCCTGCGAACCAAACGATCGAGGTTCGATTCCCAGTCAGGGCACATGCCTGGGTTGCAGGCCAGTTCCCAGCGAGGAATGCACAAGAGGCAACCATACATTGATATTTCTCTCCCTCTCTCCTTCCCTTCCCCTGAAAACTCAAGTTTTATTATAAAAAGGTATGGCTAGTTCTTATTCTGTTCAAAACACTATTCTTCTCTCCACATATTTTAGTTTTACTTTGCCATAAAATGATTAGTTATGTTTATCATGTAGCTTTGCAGATCCCTTGGGACTCCCTGATATGAGAATCTTGACCATGATATGCATAAGACCTTTGGTACAAAGTTGTTCCTCGATACTGCGTAGGTACCAGTTTATATTACAGTTGTCATTTTTTAAATAAATATTATTCTCTTATAAATCTACCTACAGACAGATCTAAAGAGAATATATTTATTTTCATCAATAACCTTGAACAAACTTGGTTGTTTTGTAGATGGAGAAATTGGGTCTAAGTCTTAATCCCCTTTTCATTTCTGTTGTTGGGTTAATCCTATTTCTCTGAGATTATTTTTGTGGAAGCTCTCTTCCCACTCTGTCCCAGTCATGCTAAAGATACAGGCAGGCATCTGCCCCCAGCACTTTTCCTCTGAATTGCTAAAGCTACAGACTTGCCTGGCCTTCAGCACTCTCCTGTAGCCTTGCTGAAGCCAACAGGCAAGCACAGTCCATGCGAGGGACACCTTTGATTGAAAGGTCCTGCTGGCCAGATAGCTGGTCTCCTTGGGCTCCGTGGGACTATAGAAATGGGAAAGACAGTTCTGGGCAGGCTACCACCCCCAGGTCACTGCATGGACAGAAGACTGAAACACACTCCCAATCTGCTTGTGAAAAAGGCCTGTTTAAATGTTTTAGAGCTTGTGTAGGTTTACCATACATCTGGAGGCTGTGGAGGTGCTCTCAGGGAAGGTGGGCTGAGAGATACCATCTTTGCACCCTCTCTTGGCCTTACCATAGCTCCTTGGTACCTACCAGAAAGAAGCTTTTACACTGATGTGGGGCCTTGATTTTTACAGTTGTCACCCAGGAGATACATCCAGAACTTCTCATCTGGAGGTTAGCAGGGTTTACAATTGTGGTCCTGTAACACTATATATAATTGATGATACATAATTTCATACATTAAATGCTGCTGCCTGGAAGTCTGGCTTCCAATTAACCTGAAACAAGGTGCTGAGAGCCATCCCTTTGGAATACTGACAGGCACATACTCAACAACAAGGACCTATCAAGAATAAATCATGGTATGGAATCACAAAAGTTTGAGGGACGACCAAGAGCTAGGGTAAAGTTGAACCATAAGATTCATCTCCTATACAAGCCCACCCCCATGACTGGGAGAGGTAGCTTTTTCCACTAATACATAGAAACAAACACAGGGAGTCAAGAGAAATGAGGAGACACAAAAATTATGTTCTAACAAAAAAAATAAGATTAAAACCCTAGAAAAAGACCATCATAAAATGAAGATATGCAATCTACTGGATAAAGACTTCAAAGTAGTAGTAATCTTAAAGATTGGTACCAAACTCAAGATAAGATATGGATAAACACAAGGAGAACTTCAACAAAGAAGTAGGCAATTAAGAAAATACCAAACAGAAGTCACAGAGCCGGAGAATATAATAACTGAACTGAAAAATATATCAGAATTCAACACAGATTAGTTGAAGCAGAAGAAGAGAGCAGCAACCTGTAAGACCAGGGCAGTAGGCCACACCCAAACAGAGCAGCAGAAAGAAAAAAAGAAAGAAAAAAAGTGAAAATAGCTTAAGGGGTCTTGTCGACATCAAGTAAAGTATCATTCACATTATAGGAGTCTCAGAAGGTGAAGAGAGAGAGAAAGGGACAGAAAATTTATCTGAAAAAATAAAGTTTATTAAATGTAAGAAAAATAAGTTGTATTCATTTTTAGTTTTAATTTTCTAAGCCAAGTTCAAATTAAACTTTTTATGTCCTCGCCTTCCCTCACCACTTCCTATGTCCTCTTTGGTCCCTGTTTTAAATGAATTTGCTTTAAGCTTTTTTTTTTTAATACTAATTAACCTCAACTAATGACAATCTCATATATAAACTCAAACATATTTCATTTGAACAGCATTTTACCATTTGCAAACATTTTTACAGACCTTGTCTCATTTAAATTTAAGAAGAATCCCATCATTAATTTATTTTCTCCCTGTTATTTAAAATAATATCTAAGATAGAATAAGTTGCCAGTTTTATTAACCTTTTAACACTTTTAATTATTACAGAATTCTTATATCTCACAGAAATTCTAACCCTATCACATTTCCTAAGGGGGCCAACCTTTCACCTTCAATTAAGAATCATCAGTACACCCTGACTGGTGTGGCTCAGTGGGTTGGACATCATCCTGCTAACTGAGAGGTTGCTGGTTCAGTTCCCAGTCAGGGCACATGTTTGGGTTGTGGGGTGGGTTCCTGGTTGGGGGTGTGTGAGAGGCAAGTAATCGATTTCTCTCTAGCACGCAGATGTTTCTCTCCCTCTCCTTCTCTCCCCCACCCCTCTCTCTAAAAATACATAAATAAAATCTTTATATATATAAAAAAGAATCATCAATACTTTAAAAAATAGGATTAATGTCTGTAAGCATTCTTTAGCCAAGATTTGGTTAAACCTTACTTTCTATAACTTTTTTTAGAAAAATATTTTGTATTCCAAAACATAAAGTTATAACATTGAATATATGGTTAAAACAATCTGCGATTCCAGGTTTCTGGCACTCAGCATTACTGAGTTGTGTACCCAGCCCTCACCACACCAGGTTGTAAATCACTTGGGCAAGACCACAGAGCCATCCATGTCAGCCCTTAGACAGGGGTCTTTGACTCCATCTCAGTGTTCTTCTTACCACAAGAGCTCCTTTCAAGTTCTGTGACACTTAGGAGCTACTGTTTTCCACACATAGTTAACCACAGTTCCAGCAAGGCTTGGAAAGCTGAGAATACATGAGCCTCCTTACATTTGTCAGGACTTTAGAGGACTGAGCCATTACTATTGCCTAGAGTAATTAGGTAAAAAGTACTGTGGCTGGATGTCCAAAGATGGAACTGATTCAGAAGGGGACAATATCTCCAGCCACAAGAAGGCAGAGGAGGAAGGTTTAGACCACAATCAGAAGAGGGATGAAAACCAGGCTAAGTCCTGCAGACTTTCCTTCTGTAGGCTGGGGCAGGTGGGGAGGGCATGTTCTGCCTTTGCACAGGATAGTGAAACAGGCAAAGCAAACTGATGCTTCTATGTAGTGGGGAAGATTCCTAAGAGAAAAAGTGTGAGTAAAAACCCATGAGAAGGTTGTTAAAATATGTACAGACCAGAGAGCCAGAGAGCTTGAAGGGTCCTGAAGTTGTCTTCTAATTCAACATTGTTTTTTCAGTGCATAAATCCTACTCCACTCTCTTTGATAAATGATGAAGAGCAGAACAAACGGAAGGGTCAAATAGGGGTGGTGGAGTGGAAACACCAAGAATGCAATGAGTGCCAGTTTCACCACAAAGCAGAGACAAGTGCCTTTTCCAGTTAGCAAGGACTATCCTGTCCTCTCATTTTTCTGCCTTCCCATTTGCTAGCTCTTTGGAACTTCTCTTTAGCTGCCTCTTCCTGCTGGAGTGGAATCTATTCATCAAGGGTAGATCTCCCTAGATTTTTAAAGTAGGTGCGTCATACTGTCCACTGAGGATATCCTAGATCTAGGAATATACTTTGTCAAGTGGTGATTGTACCATTCTCAGGTGAAAGTGGGGTCACCTGGGCCCAGGCTCATCACAATCATTGCCCACTGGGGCTCTAGGGAGAGGTTAATACAGCCAGGTAGCTGACATTTCCAGAAGTAGGCAGGGCAGGCCACTGGCATCTGAAACGCCAAGGACATTCTGGAGTTGTTGCTAAGGGTCACTGAGACTGCTACCTTTGCCCACATATGTCACCTGATTTTGCCCATTTTTTATTGCCATTCTTTTTGAAATCAGAGCTTTAAGGAAAAAGGGAAATGAAGCAAATTGTACTTACTTGGTCTTATCAGCCTCTGACTCTTACTTCCAAAAGTAAGAGTCTAGGTTTGTCTAGACTTCTGTAGACAGTCTAGGTTGCATTGTCTAGGTTTCTGCAGACATAGGTAGCTAAAGTTGCATTTTCTATAATCCATAGCCATGACTTATTATTTATTGGATTTTATTGTATGCCATGGCTGGGGATACAAAGACAAAAAGATAAATTTTCTGTCCTGAAAGGACTAAAAGACCAATAGAAAGGGAGATATTCAGAAAGTTATGACAGTAGAATATGCTAGCCATAATGAACTATATTTTTAATGTACTGAGTTCATCTTTTTAAGGAAAATCTCCCTAAATTAAGGGGAATTGCTTTCTACTTTAACTTATTTTAGTGATTTGCAATTTTTCTTTGAAAAGTGCCTGTGCATACTAAATTTGAGTCCAACAACAATCTCATGGCCTTAATTTTTTTTCTCCAAAGGGATTTTTTTCCTTATAGAGGTAGAGGTGAGGGGCAGGAGGGGTAGGCAGATGATATTGTGACCCCATTGCCCATTCCATTCCGGGAGTTATGCATCCAAGGGGAAAATGCATTTTCTTCTCTTGATCAGTGTTGCTCTTACATAACCCCCAACAGCTGGAGCTGTAAACTTGAAAACTGGCAGGAATTTAGTTCTTATTGCGAAAGGAAATTCAACCCAAATTTGAAGAGAAATAGTCAGATGAACACTTTAAAAGTGATTCCAGGTTGGTGTTCTTTAACATTTAGTGAGTGCTGGTGATGTTTCACTACATTAAGCAAAACTTCTTACCCAGAGACATCTCCATCTTGACTAGGATGACTATCAGCTGGGTCTGGCTCAGGAGAACTAGTGTTTCTTATCTTTCTTTTCATAGCCAAGCTCTGGTTTGTAAAGCTCTTCTGCCCACAGGCGACCAGAGGAATGTTTGTTCCAATGTTTGGAGTAGATTCATACCAACATACCCACTCCTCTCCCAGAAACCTCATGGTCCTCACAGGCTTGCTTGGAAAATATCTCTGTCCTTCGCCACAATATCCCTTCCTTCACCTACCTTCCAAAAGGTACACCCCACTTCCTTGTTCTCAAATATACTTCCCTTCCTTGCTGGTCTCCCTACCTCATTTCTACCTTCTTCTTCCCCCTTCTTCTCCTTTAAGTTTTTGATATGAGCTTGTTATCCACTAAAGTGGAAAAAAATCTGTAAAAACTACATGTCTGTTGCTACAGCTTTTGCACAATGAAAAACAGTCAACACAATTAAAAACCAGTTCTACAGAATCGATAGCTTCTTCAAAGCTGCACTGACCCCTAAATATAGTTAATACCACATGCAGCCATTGGTTTATAAAAAGGTTATTCAACCTCTAACTTGCTTCCATAAAGTTAAAGAAAAGAAAATTTGTGTTTTTCATAAAGAAGCAATTTGTTGGAATCACTGGTACTGGATCACCATTCAAATACTTAGAGTTCTGATCTAACAAGAAATGCAGGCATCGAAGTTGTTTTATGTTCTTCTTTCTTCCCCATCAAACAACTGTGGATGTATAGAATTGCACCATTGACAGCAACTATTGCCTTAAGAGAGACTTCAAATCAGATTCTTCAAGAATGGCAGGTTGCAAGTGATGAAGGTGAGCCTTGTCACTTTGATTTATGTAGATGTGGTTGCTGCCAGTTTGAGAATCTCATCTGTGAGGTACACCATGATGGCTGCTTTGGATAGAGGGACGGTGGCCCCTCAAGCCTGTGGTTTTCAGGGATAAATGAGTTCTTCTTTTGGGGAACCTCACAGGGCTCCCTAAAGCAGAAACCACCTTTGTCTTGAGCTGGAGGCCTCCTGAACATTGCACCAGCCACTCTGAATTCTGCTGAAAGCCAAATCCAGAAGCAAAGGGGATAGTACAACAGCACTGGGGTTCTGTTTCCTACTCTCTTGCTGCACCGTGATTCCAACTGCTTTCCCTCTGCTGTCAAGCACAGTCAGTGTTCTTGTTATTCTGAAGGAGCTTTCAGTTTGCCAGGTGTCTCGTCCAATGCCCGCCTATTTCCCCCCCTTCTGAGCTCTTCCATGTGTATCTGTCCCTGCTGTAACCACTCTTCCTGATTGCAGAAGGGGACTTTGAGGCCTGGCTTCCATAAACTTTAGAATGTGGAAGCTGTTGATTGTAAGAAATGCCTGAGGCATGGAAGACCATCAGGGAACACAAGGCCTTCCGAGCACCATGTTTGAGTCACTCTGATTTGCTTCTAGGAGCACGCCAGGTTTCTGGAGACATCTTGAGAGGATTTTCGGGAAGGAGGAGATAAGATTTCTCAGGCATATAGCAAGAGGCTTTTTATTTTTAGTTTTTGAAGGTTTTTGATATAATGGAAGGATAAGTGAAAGAACAGGTAGTTATTTTGTTTTTTAAACTAAATGATATCTATGTTGCATAGCCTGGTGCTCATGTCTTTAATGGCTGAAGAGTGTGTTTTTGTTGTTTTTCTTTCCCACAGAAATACTGCAGCATGAAGCACTGGTATATTAATTAGGCATTCCTTCAGGTAGAGAACAGTTCACAAGTCAAGGAATAAACTCATTGTGAGGTTTAAACTGGCAGGGGCTCCATTGCTGTTAAGTGTAAGTGGTAAAGACGCTGATGATGGCCACAAAGATGATGGTACTTATCATGTCGACATGTTCTTTGGGAGCTGATGATTGTCATTGCTGGCCAGTGGTTTGCATGCAAATACCAGACTTCCACTAGCTACTGCTCCCCATTCCCCTAATTTTACTACTTATTCTACTTATGATTCTTTGCCAGAAATGAGCTGCTATGTCAGAAAGTATGCAGGCATGGTTAGAAGTTTATTTGTGACTGCACAACTAGTTCTCAATGGAGGCATTTTTGATGGAAAGAATACAGAGGCCATGTGTTTAAAAGGCAGGTGCATGTGTGTGCTTCTCACCTACTGGAGAGTTGATGCTTTTAGGAATTGCTGCCAAGCATTTCCTTGAAGTTTCTTTTTGTTTAATGTTTAAAAACATTTATTTTTGTTCTCACTTAAAAGAATCTAAGAACTTGATGTGAAGTGAGATTTTTAACATTTTTCATGCCTTATCTTTGTTTCCTTCCAAGCAACTTCCTCTCCAAAGAGGATCATGACGACAACAGCTGACGCTCACTGGATTCTGTGACCATACTGTGTACATAACTCTCACAAAACCTTACGTTATAGATGTTGACATCTCCATTTTATAAACAAGAAAACTGAAGCACCGACAAGTTTATGTGCCAAGGGTTGTACAGATAAAAATGGCACAGACAGATGTAGATCCAGGCATTCTGACTTTAAACCAAGTTCATCACTTGATGTTATGCAGCCTCCCTTGTTGGTCAACAAAGATTTTTGGAGCTCTTACTATATGTCAGGTCCTGATTTAGGAATGAGCAAAGCAAACGTGGTTACCATCACCACAGAACTTAGAATCTAGCAAAAGAGATCAACATTAAGCTGTAATGATATAATTTAAAAATATTAATCATAATGAAAACATATAACAGAGAACCTGTTAGCTCTATAAATAAGTGACATTATGGTGAGATCTGAAATAGTATGAGAGAGCAAGAGGAATGTGCTGGGGAAAAGGTCAGAAGGGGGGAATATTTGTTAAAAACAAAGGCTGGTGATTTCCATTGTTCTGTGAATATACAGTGACCACATGTGATGCATAATTACGTTCATTAGTACTTCCTTTAAAGTATAAACTAAAAATGGAATCTGTTTATATATACAAGATGGTGATAACTAGATCATATTCTAGTTAGGGAACCAGTTTTCAGTCATAAGATCAAGAAGAGGGTGTATTATTATTATTAAAAGCACATAAAGTTAGAAATGCTACAGGAATTATTCTGAAGAGAAACTCCCAAGGAAGCCAGACAGGACTGTGCCCGATGGGAAAATATACACAGAGAGAAGATGGTGAACTGCACGAAATCAAAACAAAGTTGTCACATTATAGCTCCTTGTATTGGAGCTATAAGCTATGATTACTGTATTTCCAAGTAATTCACAAGAATCACATAGTAAAGGAATTATAATGCCAAGTAATTAAAATTTTTTGTGAAATATACAGATCAATGGAGTGGATAGGAGCTTCAGAAATAGACTCAAATATGACCCTGTCGTTGGCGGTAGGTAATGCGGTTCCGCTTTGTTTACATGCTCAGAGGCGAACAGGACAAGCCGTAGACATCTGGCACTCAACCTTCACTTTGCAATTCTTGATTACATCATTTAGTTTTGAAGATGAATTGGTCACTAAAAAATTCAGGGGCTCTTTGCTTTATAACTCAATAAAGACATTATCAATGAAGTAGTAATTGGTTCTAGTTCTTTGGGGTTACTAGATACCAGGTATTCATTTAGGCAACGTCCATTCATTAATTCTGTCATCAACTCTATAATATAAGTATTCTTCTGATTTAATGATAAATAAGCTTACCCTGGACCATATGACCACTGAGTGGTAGAGACGAGAGTCAGGCACATATCTGTCTAATACCAAAGCTAATTTTTTAAAAACCGCTATACTCAAGTATCTTCTAAGGTGAACATATTGAACTCTTTCATTTGCTTTAGGGTGACTAGCCTCTGTAGCGTCTCTTCTTCAAGCTGTGTTTGACAGAAAAATAGAAATACAGTGAGCTGTAAAAATATGTGAGCCAGAGTCACTGCTATGCCTTTTCATCCATTTGCACTTGAACCTTTTAAAAAAATAGCTAGACAAGCTCTAACAGGGTGGAGATGACTTGTACAGAATGTAGGGGAGGATTTGAGGGTTTGAGGACATGGACTGAAAGCCCTGCCACAAGTTTTTTAATAGAGACATGCCTGCTAATCTGTGGCATGTCAGAGCCTGAACGCCAGTGTGTGACGTGCCTATCCCTTTCCTGAAAGGAATCCACACGTCCATCCCTGTAAGGCTGCAAGCACCCCTGCAGCCAGCTGAGCTGGGTGCCAACTCCCAGACACCAAGGCGATTTCCACCAAAGGGTGAGGGCGACAAAGGGACAGTCACGGGATCAGGCACTGGCGGTCTGTGTGCGATCTGAGACGGTCTCAGAGTATGAATGGAATCTGCAAAATGTGGGCCTTCTTCACGTTCACTACGTCTATGCTTGATGACATCTGTCACGGAGCAGAGGTCCTCCGTAAATGTTGACGACTGTGAGAAAGATTTACATAACAGTGTGCTGAGCGTGTGTCCCTCTTGCTATAAAAACAGCCATAATATAAATAATGCATTGGATAGGACTTTGGCTTTAGCAATTTATAGCCTCATAGAAATGCCTTGTAAAATGTTAGGGCTAGGAGGAATATTAGGGACCACAGACACTCTAACTCCCTCATTTATAGGTGATAAAATAGGTTCTAAAAATAAAATGACTTCCCCAAGGTCATATATGAATGCTATATAAACATAACTTTAAAAAATATGTTGGGAGGGTTTAGTACTTGTTTTTGGAAAGATCTTTCATTGGAGGTAGGGTCAAATGTCTGATTTGAGGACCATCGGTTGGTTCAGATTTTTCACTCCACCTATGGCCATGACAGGAAGCACAAATATTCTGGGCCTTGTGGACATTCCCCTCAGGGTAGCCATTGGCACTGGCCTGGAGAAGATAAGCATTAACACATATTAACTATCATTCGTCTTATCATTCCCAGGAGTGGCTTGTGACTATCGTTAATACAAGTATCTTCAAACATTTTTGATGTACTACTTCTATTTATGAAACATTTTTAAGAATGCTTCCCCAAAATTTGTTTATGCTCATGTTCATATTCATATATTATATATTACATAATGGACTACTCAACATATTCTTTATATTATAAAATGCGTGAAATAGAATCAAAATGATGAAATAAAAATTAAATATACTTGCCTACATGAGTTGATTTTACCAGTCTATTACTTTTTTTGTATGTTTAAATCTTTTTGCAATAAAAAAGGAAGTGGGAGGAAAATATTAAAAACAGGCATTTTATGTCTCTACTCCTTATGGATTGTCTTATGATTTATCCTTAGTTTTCTAACTTGAAAGTAGAGAGCTCAATTAATCATGTAAAACGTCTCCCTTGTGTTCCTGAGGAAGGCACTTTTATAAGAATTCAAAGGCAGCCAGCCATGCTCTTCGCTTTCCAAGGGACTGCAGGGTGGTCACAGACAGGCTTCAGATTAGCACATGTCCAATGCTTCTGAGAGTGGAGTTTGCAAGAGGAGAGGAAAGTCATGCTACTTGGCTTATCCATGGCATGAGGACCTAGAAGAAGACATGCTTTGAGCTCTTCCATCACTTCAGTTCCTTCGTCCTGACTCATATGCAACAAATCACCAAATTCAACTGAATTTTCTAATGTCAAGCACATGTTATTTGCTGTAAGTGGATGCCAAATGGTATTACAAAAAGGTTACTGTGGCATTCATTTTCATCTCGTCCTAGTTAGGAAATGAATTTAAGAAAGAACACCAACAAACAAAACTCCTCCTACCAACAAGCAGACAGAGTCACAAGTCCTCCTCATAAAGTAGCTGGCAGCTAGGACATAAGATGTGACTTGTGGAGGGAACACAGCCTGTTGGACAATTACAGTATCACACACTTACAATGAGAGTTTGTAGACTCTCTGAGTCTCTGAGGCTCTCTGAGACTCTCCACTCAGATCTAATCAGAGCCAAGGAGACCCAGAACAGAGGCTGGGCATGGCTAGCTCTGACGTTCCATGGGCTGAGGACAATTGCCTGCTATTAGGTTAGGAGGAACCTGTACCTGACATCGGCATCAGTGTATGTATTTTAGAGGTCATCGTTCCAGATATGGATCAAGAACTATCTGATTTTTTTTAAACAAAATATGGTTTCAGTTATTTTCATCATACCTTCCTGTCTTCATCATAAAATTCTAAGTTAAAGTTCCTATTGAGTTTTGTTTTCTGTAGACGGACTTGGTGAACTCTACCTGGTTTCTAGAACCAAGACGCTGGTGGCCGGAGTGGGAAGAACACTGCAATGTGACTAGGACCAGGCCCAGCACGCAGCTGGTGTTCGGTTGTACATGTCGGGCTCTTGAGACAATCCCAGCAGTTCTTGACAATTTCACCTCTGCTCTTCCAAAGCTTATCCACTCCTGGCATGTAAGTTTCCTTAGCAGCTTCTTAAATTCCTGTTTGTCCTCTCTCTCTTCCCCAAATGCAACCTACCTATATACCCTTGTTCAGGACTCACCTTCTCTTGGGATCCTCACTGATGGCTGCCGTATCTTTGATCCCTTTTTCCTTTATGGATAGTGGACGGACAGCAGCACAAAGACCCTACTCATGTTTCCCTGTAGTTGTTCTCTCACTGTTGTAACTGTAGTTACGTAGTGGACACTAGAACATACACCAGCCCGGGAGACAGGAGACCTGGGTTTTAGTCTCAGCTTTTCCTCTAGTTAGCGGTTCAATGGGAGTAAATCATGTTCCCTCCCATATTAATTCTTTCTTCCTTTGTTAAATAATAGTATTCTAGCTTTAAAATTTTACAATAGTTTCCCCAACTACACTGTAAAGTTTTCCAGGGTGGGAGCCATTTCTTTTATTTTTTTTTGCCATAGTATCTGTGCATGGGAGAAGTGCTCCATATTTATTTGTATACTTTTGATTGTGACCAATGAAAAATGAACTTCCAATTCTCCCTTTAAATGTACATTCAGTGCTGCAATCTTGCTTGGAGAAAAGGTGCCGTGAACATGTATGAGGAGGAGGCAGGACACTGTGGCCCCTGCTGGGTGGCCCAGGTCTAGTCCTGGACAGCCATTTCCCACCTCCCTCAGGTATTTACCATATTTTGCCATATATAATGTGCACCTACGTTTTGGGCCCAAACTTCAGGGAAAAAAATCTTTCATTTTAATTCATTTATTTCTTTATTTATATTTAGATACTTGTTTTTTGTATTATAAAGGAATTTCAGCATTTATTTTTGAACTCATTACGGTATAAGAAATTGTATGTAACAAATCATTACAAAACATAAGAACAGACATGAGTTATTTCAGGTACTGCCCATGTGTAGTGTGCATCCTTATTTTTGCCTCGAAAATTCAGGCAATAAAAGTTCTCATTATACACGGCAAAATATGGTACTTTTCTGGCCACAGCCTCTTCATCTTTAAAGCCGGTTAGCTGAAGGCTGTAACTCCTCTCATTTCAGTTTCTCCCCAAACAGCCAATCTTCCAGTCTTCAGTGAACTCGTTCTCCCGGATCCTGTGCAGCCTTACCTAACTTCCTGAAGTCAGGAGCCTCACAGTCCTGCCTGACAGGCTCACTGTGGAGACTGGAGGATGTGCTTAACGATGCCAGCACTTTTCAACCCAGTGCCCCTGGGGAGGTTGCAACGGGACAGGAAATTCAAGGAAGCAAGTGAAGGGGGGTTGGGCCTGGAGGGGGGGAGGAGGACAGGAGCAAAACACAGCTGCTCCTGTAGTCCTTCAGCAGGCAGGACTGAAACAGGCTGTTCCGGCAGCTCGGAGGAAGGTGACAAGAAACCTGAGAACAGGGAACTGAATTATCGCTAAAGCTTCCAGAGACTCCTCAGACTGGCTCATGTTTTCTTCTAGCCTTAATGACACGCTTAACACTTACACCTCTGGTGCTGTGTGCTTTGCTTGTGTCTGACCAGAAGAGAATTAGAAAACTGGATTGTTTGTTCACCCATGAAACCTATACTTGTTCATGAATTGAATCAATTCAGGATGAAAACATAGATCTTGAATATTAAATGTAATGCATAACTAACAAAACAGAATGTGAAAAGAAAGGTAGACTGTACTTGGTCCTTTTTGTATTTTGCACAAAGTGTAGCCATTTCTTAATAAAGCCCCTAAGCCTTTGTTAAATCAATGATCAACACATTCCTACATTCACTCAGTAAATAGTTCTTTCAGTGCTGTTGTATCAGGGACTCCTTTAAGCACAGCGAGTTGAGATGAGGAAGTGTTAGTTGGCCCCTAAGGCTCTTGCAGTCCAATGAGAACACCGAAGAGAGTTATGATCCAGTATGATGAGCATTAGTCTCCAGCTCACCCCTTCTATGTTTCCTTCATGGCACATGTATCCCAGTTCATGGTTAATTTATTTGTGTAGCTACTTTGCTTTGTCTCTCCAATTACAATATAAACTCTGTATGGAAAGGCATCACGTCTGATGTTTATACTTTTATATACCCCACATCCAGCAGTGCCTGGCACTAGTAAGTGCTCAACAGTATCTGGCAAATGAGCAAATTAATTTGTTTGTTGTAGAATTTAGTTGTCCACTAAGGAAGTCAACACCATGGCTATTTTAACATATAACGCCACCTTTTAAAAGCTTTTGAAAGCTCGAATTTTCAGGTACTATGAGCTGAAATTTAAAATCATAGGACGCATGTGTCTGTATTATATTATAATGGTAAAGGGCATGTATCTAGATAACATTATATACACCTATGGATGACAAATACCTACTTTCTTTTTCTTGAATGAAATGTTCAAAATACGAGCTTGGAATAGAGACACCTAAGGGAAAAGAGATGACCATGCCACAGACTTGGAGATTTTGCTGCAAGCCTGACACCTGTTTCCCTGACCAGCTGTCTGGCTAAACAAATTTCAGGGCAGTGGGTTATATGTTCTGAGAGAGGAAGGAAGTCTTTAGAGTTCTTTGCTTCCCTTGTGGAAAGCCTTAAGTGGCACGATGTTCATTCAGAGCAGGCATTCATGTTTTTCTAGATTCCCCTCTGCCTCCTTCTGCCCCACCCACGGAGGTTTGCACGTATGGGAATTTAACATGCTCACACTCACGCTCCCCCGTGGGAGGGTCACTGAGCCAGTGAGGACTATGCTCATAGTCCCTCTGTCAACAGGTGCAACCAGCCTAGAACGCTTCATGGCCTGGGACATGGCCGGGTGAGGACATGTCAGGGCTGCCAACAGAGAGGCTTAAGCAAATGTGTCACTTAGTAGCTGTGTGCTTGCTACTTCCACAGAGCAAGAGGGAGGATCTCCTCCTCCACCCCAAGCGCAGTCAGGTTGTGACTAAGGCAGCATTACTGCCCCCTAGGCACACAAGGCCCTGCTGAGGCCAGAGCTTGAGGAAGAATTCCATCCTCTGCCCCCAAACTTGTCCCCAGGCAGAGAGACGCCTGAAGTCTGGGCACTCAGGGTGGAAAGATCATGCTCGCTACTTACGCTGAAGTCTGACATTCCCACTTGATTCTGGCACAGATGGAAGAGAGCCAGGCAGGGAGAGGGAGGAAGCAGAAAAATCATGATTGGAACCCAAACCCAGAGATGCTGTGGGGGTTCATGGAAAGCCTGTGGGCAGCTATGTGTAGCTCCCGGCCTGTGCAATTTGATCACAGACTCTAAGAGAATCTGCAGGACGTCCCCTTCCTCACGAGAGAGGGAGGATCTGGGAACACTGTGTGGTTCTAAGCCCCTTTACACCTGGGACAAAAAGTTAAAATCAACATCATTATGGCACAAAAACTTCTGGATTCAAGGCAAGTTTCCTTTGTCAAAGATGAAAATTATTAACAGGTTTGAAAGCTGCGGCTATAAAAATAAGACAGTGACCTCAAAGACAGCTTCGAAATCCAAGAATCCAAGAACCAAATTTAATCCCCTTAAAATTTCTCGTGCTTTTTTTTGCTCCCAATTCCTCACAGTTGAGACTTGAATGTTTGTTGACAAAATATGAACACTTCATTAATCTACATTGGCAGGTTGTAAAGTTGATATAAGGCCAGATGGTCATGAAGCTGGAACAGCACTACCCTCAAATGTCCTGTAATATCGCACCCACAACTTTAAGTTATTATGTGTGTTTTGATACATAATAACTAGTATAAGCATTATTATGTTCAAACAGTTTTCAAATGTTCCACGGCTTTCAACACTATTACAACTTCAGCAATATTATGAATAAGAATTCTGGAAAGCCTTTTTATGACCAACACCTAGCAATGCTGTGTAAGAGCTACTCATAGCCCTTTACAAATATAGGCGATCTGAGAGAGAGGGACAGGGTAGGGAGAGAAAGAGCGGGTGAGAGAGAGAGAAAGAGAGATGGGGACCAAAACCGAAGTAATAACTGTGCAGTGGAGAACAGAGACAAGGGCCAAACTGAAGGGATTCATTCACCAACACGAGGCGCTCGGGATCTGGTTTTGGCATTCATGCGGAAGAAAAGAGACAAAGGCTTTGCCCCAGCCGCATAAAGTGTGGAGAAGAACTGAGACTTCTGCAAATCCCATATTTACTAAGGGTCACAGTGATAGTGATCAGGTGGGCCAGGGACCCTATTTCTGAAAATGGGGGCTGGCAAGAACACCTGTCTGTTTAAGGTATTGGCTTGGAGGGGAAAAAATCTCTCTGGAAAGTAGTAACCGTCAATCTGCCCGTACACAGATTAAGGATTTGAATGCATACCACTGACATGGTCCAGGGAACTTGAATTCAATAAATTAAATTAAAATACTTTGGAATCAGGGATATTGCAGGATGCTTGGCAAAAGATAATACAAATTTTCTCGGGGGAAAGGCACCTCAGTTTAGGCCTTTCAGAATCTGTACAGATGAAAACAGCCAACTATGAGCTCTTCGTCACTTTTTCTAGGAAAGTGATCACATCAAGGTGATGGAGTGGGGAGCCCCAGCCGTCATCTCCACCCAGAGAACAACAATTAAGATGGTTGTCCACAAATGAAAACAGCTCTGGGAGAGCTCATAAGTCCACTCAAAGAGCTTCCACAACACAGTGGGGCAAAAACCCTAAGAAGATCCACACAAAAAGTGTCGGAAGCAGAGTGCCACTTTCCCCACACCACTCCATTCCATCCCGCAGGCCGGCACTGCCCAGTGCCAAGGGGGAGCTCCCAGCCAGATAGACTTCCTCTTGCTGTGAGAAGGAGAGCAGTGTGAGTCACCAGCTTCCCCAGCCTTTCCGGGTCCTGAATGAAGAACCCACCTCCATTTCACCCCACCCAGAGATGGCAAAGCTTAGATATGCAGAGAGGGCTGAGAACGAGGAACAAGGGCAGGGGAAACCACTGCCCTTGTCACGAACACAAGTGACAGCTGTTCTCTGTGGTCTGTTAGGCAGAGGACACGTGTAGCTGTGTTCCTGCATAGCACTGGCCCTGAAGCCTGTCATCGACCTCCACTGCTGTATGCACGTGTATGGGGAGCCCCTGCAGCTGCAGAAATGCATGCGAACAGCCAAGGTCCTCAGAGTTGCTTGTGGGCTTGCATCTAGCCTTGAAATCCTGTCATTGGCCTGTGCTACCACACAGACTAGCAGAGAGTCCCTAGAGATCTGCATCTGCATGCCACCAGTCCAGCTCCCGTCACCAGCCTCTACTGCTGTGCACACAGCTGCAGCTAGTTCCTGCTGTCATGCAAGTGCAAGTAGACAGCCAGGGCACCTGCTCCTGCTCATGACCTTGCAACCACTGTGGATACCCCCACTCTAAGATATCACCAAGGGTCACACAGTTGAAGGCATGGACCCCAGCTGCTTAGGTCAACATAATACCACAACCCCCAGTCCCAAAGTCTCCATGTGCCCCTACCCATCGTGCCGCACACCAATACACCCAGAGCCACAGCCTACACCAGTGTCACCTCACGCACAGTGGAAAGTCTTTCCTTATGCGAGTCATCCAGAACGTGTGGATGAGATGGCTGTGTCACTGTGTGCCCAGACACCTATGCAAAGCTACAGGAACCATGAAGAATCAGGGAAACAGGACACCACCAAGGGAACACAGTAAACTCTCAGGAACTGATCTAAAAAACTGAGATCCATGAATTGCTGACAAATAATTCAAGATAAGTGTTCTAAAAATGCTCAGAGGGAACTACAAGAGAACACAGATAAATAAGTTAGTGAAGTCAGGGAAAACAATATGAGAACAAAATGAGAAATTCATCAAAGACACAGAAACATAAAAAGAGTAAAACAAATTATGGAGCTGAGGAATAAAGGACTAAACTAAAAAATGTAATAGACAGTTTCAACAGCACATCAACCAGGCAAAAGAAGGCATCAGTGACTCAAAAACAGATCATTTAAAATTATCAAGTCAGAGGAGCAACAGGAAGGGAAAGGAATTTTAAAAACGCCTAGGATGTATGGGGTACTATTAAAAGAAGCAATCTGCTCGTTATGGGGCCACAGAAAGAGATGAAAGGAAGAAAGGGGCAGAAAGCTTATTTAAAGGGACGATCATCAAGAACATCCCCAAAGAGAATATCCCCAACCTGGGAAGAAATTTGGAGATTCATGAAGCTCTTAGGTCTCTAAACAAATTCAACCCAAAGAGATGTTCTACAAGACACATGATAATGAAACTGTCAAAAATGAAAGACAAAGAAAAAATCTTGAAAGCAGCAGAATAAAAGCTTGTCATTTACAAGGGAACCCTCATTAGGCTATCAGCAGATTTCTGTTTGTGTGTTAAAAACTGACCCAGGTCACATGGCCATGCCCAACATCAATAATGCAAGAAAGTGTACTCCTCTCGTGGACATGGAGAAGAGCATGAATATTTGCTGAGTGATGATACAATCTACCAAATTCGCGCATTTTTAGAATTTTCCTTGTTCTAGGTACATTATATTATAAGTTATATGTATATATTTAAATTACATTCGCTAGATGTATACCATTGGTGAAGGACAGCACAATTAACTTTTATATATAATAGTTTTATTAACTTCTCATATTAATCATTTGTCTGTGAATTCTCATAGTTACTCTTTGTGTATTCTCTAAACTCTTTCTATTTGAAACACATCTAATAGATATAGATAAGACAGTATTTAAACTGCCTGTACACACTCAGGGTAGCTGAACTAAGGAATCAAATAGATTCTAAAAAACGTTCATTACCTTTTTAATTTCAGTCTTTGGTTCTTATGATCCTGGGTGACCACGCTTGTCTTGTGCGGTATTACACAAGCTACAATAAGTAGTCCTAACTTCTGTAACATAGGAACCTCAAATATTAGTGGCTGAATCTAGAACAATCTATTTCTCACTTTTGCAAGTTTCATCAGTTTTTCTTTGTTCGCTGGCATCGCTTCACATGGTCATTTGAGGACACACTCCTGTTTTATGTCTCTACCATACCCTAAGGCCTTGAAGTTCTCTGCCACTTACTCTGCATCCAGCTGCCAGAAGTGGCAGCAGAGACGCTGCCATGGATAACATGGGAAGCTTCCAAGGTCCAGGCCTGCCTGGTAGTGGCACTGCACATCACAACCACTCCCATTCCACTGTCCAAAACTGAGCCATGTGACCACACCTTCAGCAAAGGAGGCCGAGTTTGTAGACTGGTTTGGTCACATTGCATTAAACTTTTATCTGCATGTTGACAGATCTTTCTGATAAAACTATCGAAACATGATTTTTTCGTATTAGGGAAATTTTAAACTATTGTTGAAATTGTCACATGGTTATAGGACTATTAAAGATTTCTGTTTCTCTTGAATCTGTTTAATATCTATATTTTTCTGAAAAAAAGTCAATTACATTAAAGTTTTGAAATATATTGACATAAGCTCCCCCCTCTTAAAATTTGCACAGGTTTTTAAATCTTTAAATCTACACACCCTCTTTCTCTCTCTCTCTTGTCCCTCAATTTTTCTGTGGAGTCACTAGCAGGGCTGTCCAACCCTTTGGCGTCCCTGGGCCACACTGGAAGAAGAGTTGTCTAGGGCCATACATCAAATGCATTGTGACAGGCAATCACAAAAAAAATCTCATCATGTTTTAAGTAACTTTACAATTCTGTATGGGTCTGCATTCACAGCCGTCCTGGGCCTTATGCCACCCTTGCCCAGGGCATTTGATTTATATGGTTTTCCACACTCAGGGTTTTGTTAACTGTATATGTTTAGTTTCATACGACATGTTTATTTATTCTCCAAATTTCCCACCAATTGGCAGCTGGATCCAGAGTTTTGATCGGACTCGAGTCTATCCCTTTGGCAGCCCTTTGGGGAGTGGGGTTGAATCTGTAGCATGGGCTTGGTAGCAAAGGGCAGTGCAGGTGCTGGAGGTGGTGCTGTAATGTGAAAAGAACATTTGGAGCTCCCCTGGTCTCCAGTCTCGCGGTCACACTGTTGTCCCTTCTGCTGTCTCCTGCCCTGGGGGGGAGACCAGCTGGTGATCTGGCTGTCAGCTTATACTGGAACCCCTGATTACATTTTGGAGTTTGTGGTGATACCTTATCACATAGCTTTGTTGTAAAGGTCAGCCATGACGTATTGGTTCTGCAATCTAGTTATTCTGTCTGCTTTTATGTGGGGATTCAGAAAGATTTAAAAAAACGTGGCTTCTCCCTTCCTAGAATTTCCTCTCCATGTATTATATTTAAGTAATTCCTGTTGTTAAAAATTCTGAAACCACTTTTTAAATCATTAAAAATATACTATGTCTAAATTATAATAAAATAATATTTATCTTACTCCCCCAGGATACTTTCTTAATTCAACAATTTAAAAAACAATTATTCAGAGTTCATGGTCAATATATATTACCTTCGCTAACATTGTGCATTGCGTTTCTTAATATACAGGGTGGGGCAAAAGCAGGTTTACAGTTGTGAGTACACAAAAGACAGAGCTTATTCCTGTATTATTATTCACTAATTATATTATTTTCCATACGAACAACTGTAAACCTACTTTTGCCCCACCTGTATTTACACCATGTACAAAATTTAATGTGTTTTTTCTCTGAGTCCCCAGTACATTTCTTCATATCCCTCTGTCCTTCCGGTTTTCCCAAGTGTCCTTTGCATTCATTTTTCTCAGTGTGTACTGACTAGTAAAAAGGCTGAATAACACATTTCCAAGACATGCTCAGTGTTTATCAGGAGACTAGGTCCACGGCTCTGGTTTTAGAAAGGGAAGATAATACTCTAATTTTCAGGTAAGCTGTTAATATAAGGAAGCCGTAATGGTAAATGCACTTGTGGTCAGGTACTGGTAGAAGGCTGAACCCTCTGCACACCTTCCACATTGTATATCTGATCCCATACACTTGGAATATATAAGAAACACTGACTATGCTATTATGTTTGGAGAGGCTCCAAGACCTTAACATTTTGATGAAACTTTGCTTTGGTCCTTTTTAAACAAATTTATTTCCTTTCTTTTAAAAACAAAACAAGCCATGCAGCCACAAAATGCAAATAAAAACAACTAAGCTTTCAACAAAAGAAATAATTTAACAGCCCTTCCAATTTGGGAGACAGAATAAAAGCTCTTCAAATAAACAAAAATCTCGCAAACATTGCTTGTCAATAATATTCATTGGTCAGCGTCTAGAGAAGTTGAAAAGTAAATATTACAACTGTCTGATTGCCCCATGATCCTGTGGTGTCTTTTGAAGATATGTACAGCATCTTGCTCTCAGAGAAGGGAGGCACTGGACGATGTATCAGTTTCCCAGCGCTACTGTAATAAAGCGCCACAAACTGGGTGGCATAGTACAACAAAGTTATTCTTTCACTGTGCAGGAGGTGAAAAGTTCAACATCAAGGTGTCAGTGGAACTGATTGCTTCTGGACTCCCTGAGGGAGAATCTGATTCATACCTCTCTCCCAGCTTCTGGTGACTGCCTGTAGTCCTAGGCGTTCCTTGGCTTGTAACTGCATCACTTCAGTATCTGCCTCTGTCGCCACACGGCCTTTCCCGCGTGCCTCTCCACGTGACCTCTTCTTCTCTTCGCATAAAGACACCAGGCACCGAATCCGGTATGACCTCCACTTAACTAATTATTTCTGCAAAGACTTTATTTCCAAATAGGACACATTATGAGATTCTGGGTGGGTATAAATTTGGGGGAAATGCTATTCAACCCAGCACAGACAACTTTAACTTCCTAACCAGTTTCTGAAACTTTCAGCCTTTCGAAATCTACCAGTGATAGTGTGTTTTATTGTAACAAACCGAGCCCTATACAATCTTTTTAATGGCTTACTCTTGCCATGCTTGTACTTTTATTTGTTTCATTTGAAGGTCATATTTCTATGGTTCTTCTCACTTCTATATATTTCTATCCCTTTTAAGGAGTGAAAAATAGTCTTTTAATCAAAGATTCTGAATGGTACATTAGTGAAAATGTAGAGACTTCTGTTCTAGTTCCAACATTTAACACTATTTTTGCCTTCCTACTTACTGTGGAATGCCTGCCAGTGGCAACATTTTTCATGGCACCAGGAAAAATGTTGAAATTGGCAAATGTCAAGCACTGAATAAAAAAATCAACATTGCTCACTTGGATTACAATTTTATGTATAAGTATTCTGACCTGGGAAAAATTTTAAGGAATGATATATTAGTCTCTTCCTCTTTATATGAGATATCATTACTGTTAAGAGTTCATTTTTACATCTCTGAAAGCCAAAGATGCTTCCAAATATTCAATTTTTTTTAATCAATTACTCTTCTCCCTTCTAACTGACAGCATACTCAAAAATCACCAGCAAAATACTGCGGTCAAAATGGCCACACAGCCTCTCAGATGAAATTGTGAAATGCAGTTTAGCTTTAAGGTCAAGTTCTCCAGGCCTGGCTATTCCCGCCCCCCACCCCCCCTGAATTCTTAGAGTTAACTTTGAGTACTGTCAAAAAGAGGATAGGGTAGAAGTTAGAAGTACCAGGGCTTTAGAAAATAACTGAGTCTTTACATGTATGAGAGAAAGTCAGAGAGAGCGAGAATCTGTGTGACTGTGAGCAGTCACAGCCTTTCAAATACTCTACTTTCCACCGATTTTGGTTTTGGTGTGTCCCCACATGTTTAAGGAGGTAAGTCTTTATGTCAATTAGAATGGAATTGACTGAAGATAATGAAAAGCCCCAAATAATGGTGGTTTCAGTAAGACGGAAGTTTGTCTTGCTCCCTTCATTTCCCTCCCCTCTCTCTGAAGGCACATTTGCAGGGAGGCAGCTCAGACCTGGCACGTCCGCCACAAGGTGTTGCTGGGGACCACAGCACCTTCCAGCTCTACACGAGTGATGGGACGGCCTTGTTCTTTATGGCCAAGACTGCACCTCTCCCCTTCTTCTGTCATAGGATTCTCAGATAGCAGGATGGAAGGTGGGGAGAGAAGAAAAGAGTGTGACTCTTTCTTTTATTGAGATGTTCTAGGAACATCACCTAACATAGGCTTCTTCCTCATTGGCTGGAACTAGATCACATGGTCACATCATAGTCTGAGCCTTGTAAATGTAGTCTTAGCTGGGTAGAAATGTAAGCAGTTAGTGGGGTTGCATGATAAAATAAGTAGCTAATTAAATCCAACTTTCACATAAACATTCTCTGTAAAGTGTACAATACTTGGGACATACTTAAACTAAAAATTTGTTGTTTTTCTAAAAGTCAAGTTTATCTTAGTTTATCAGAGGTTTATGTATTTTTTATTTTAATTGTTGTTCAAGTACAGTTTTCTGCCTTTTACCCCCATCCCAGCCCACCCCCCAGCCCTCCCCCTGTCCGTCCCATTTCCACCCCACCTTGTTATTGTCCATTTGTCCTTTCTACTTGTTCCTGCAAATCTTTTCCCTTTTCCCCTGAAATTCCCTCCCCTCTCCTCTGTGGTCACTGTCAGCCTCTTCTCAATTTCAGTGTCTTTGGTTATGTTTTGCTTGTTTGTTTGTTTTCTTGATTAGGTTCCTGTTAAAGGTGAGATCATATGGTATTTGTCTCTCACACCTGACTTATTTCACTTAACATAATGCTTTCCAGTTCCATCTATGCTGTTGCAAAGGGTATGAGAACTATGGTACATTTACACAATGGAATTCTATGCAGCAGAAAAAAGAAGGAGCTCCTACCCTTTAAAATACACATTTTTGTTTGCTAAATCTGGCAACCCTAGGGAGAGATCACAGATCTACTAAAAGGAAGAAGTAAATGGATACTGGTGTAGATAAACAGTGGTCTCTGGCACAGCTATTTGAAAGGACTTGATGCAGTTAAATGTTACCCAGCTATGGGATTAAAAAATAGACTTTGAGATAGGGGGACAGAAGAACTGGGAACCAGATCTTGTGAGACAGTCTTTACTAACTTTGCTAAAAAACCTGTATCAATAAATCTCCACTAATGAAGTCTATGAGTAGGACCATCATATAAAATATGTAACTTCTCAAATCTAGTATTTGTTAATGAGATTGTAGAGCACTTTATGTGATTTTTTTGGCATACACTATGGCAAGATACTGACCATAAAAAGGATCAGTGTATATTGCTCTTGCAATTCTGTAGCTAGAAAAACTCATTCTTATTTATACTGGGTCAGATTCTCCTCTTTAAGGTGTGACCATGCTTCTTTGTAAATGATCCCTTTTTAGCTGTCAAAGACTTAGAAAGTTAATTCAGACTTACTGTTCATTTAACTGATTTAGTTTATCTTGGAATATGGGGGGAGCTCCTAAAGAACACTGGTTTTTATTTTTGGCACAGGCTAGGCTTCCTGAATACAGAAGAACTTTTCTACCAGATCATAAGGTCATCTCTGAATGGACCGGCTTTCATTCTTG
Source organism: Carollia perspicillata (assembly GCA_004027735.1). Classification (NCBI taxonomy): domain Eukaryota; kingdom Metazoa; phylum Chordata; class Mammalia; order Chiroptera; family Phyllostomidae; genus Carollia; species Carollia perspicillata. Next base: position 26,616 of record PVKM010003740.1, on the reverse strand, counting down.
AATGGGCCTTCAGACATCCAGGCTAGGTCTGACTCATGGCAGAGAACGAACACTTTGCCTTTCTCATTACGTTCCATTTGGTGGAAAGCAGCAAGCTACACCTTGAACACAAAGCCATAATATCCATTCTTTCCTGCCTTTGCATCCTGGCCCATACACTGATCATCAAAATTTTATCTGATAAAGATGCATTTAAACAGGTTTTCTTGTCCATCTGCCTCACTTTGTTATCCTTACCAAGTCTCTCCAGTATATCTGTTACTGACTTCAATAAGAAAATTTTGTAGCAAGTTTTTAAATTATAGCATTTTTTTCTTGGAAAAATTAGGGTAAAACAGGATGACTGAAATATTTGAGATTATCGCTTTTCTTTTCCCTCTGGATTCTGAAACTACTGAATGATTCATAATTCATTTCCAAGCATGAATACTATTCTTCTGGCTGCCTCTAAGTCATGATAAAGGAAAAAAAAATATCCCCAGAGAGCAAAACGAGAAGCAACATATTTATGGCTCAAGTTAGATGAATGGAAAAGAACAGAACACTCAGTGGATTAAATCGTATACAGCAAAGCTAGGCTTAGTGATTGAATGGCCGCCCAGTTTATTTTAAAGAACTTCCATTTACAAAATTATTCTCTTTGTATGGTTCAAGGCTTAATATGCTGGGCACCTTCCCAGCTCTAAGAATTTATTTTTAAAAAGCTTTACGTGTCAAAAAAATTCAGGTTCTGAAGTGATAAATTTATGGCTGAGATGTCCAACTTGAAGTTCTGGCTACTTTCAGGTGTCGAACATCCTCCAGCCATTTTTACTGGAACAGGAGGGATGCGTCAAATACCACGGCTTAGCGTCAGTTGCGTTATCGCTTCCCCTCCAGTGAAAATGCCCTTGAAGCCAAGAATATGCATTCCTGCAAGTGCTTACCCTCAACATATGGCAACATGAGGCCAAACGTCAAGATGAAAGTGAAGAAAATCAGACAGTTGCCCAGAAATTTCCAAATACTGGCAATATATCTAGATGAATGACTGCATTTTTTTTTTTTTTTTTTACTTTTCATCCACCCTAGTATGTAATATCCAAAGTTGAAATTATCTTGGTGGGTGCCCTGACTTGGCAGTAACAGGCGTAATAAGCTTTCTAAGATCATGGCCTGCAGTACTGAGGATACCAATATTGATACATATGGATTTCTAAACACTCCTTCTCTGGTGCCCCTGAGAAGACTCCAGGACCATTACTGGCAGCTCTTGAGCTTTCAGTGCAAGGTCAGATCATTGATCATCTCCTACTCCTGTTCCTCAGCGTCAATCCTGCCATATGGTTGGCACTCAATATGTGTCTGGTGAATGAAATGAAATGACTAACAATGCAGTGGAAACTTAACCACAATGGCTGTTACACTCAGAAGAGGTATTTCAAAAGCTAAGCCAAGAAAGAGTTTTAAAAATGTACTGCTGAAAAAAGGAACTAATACAAATATAAAAAACAAGACACAAAGCCAAGTAAATCAGCAACTGGCCTACTTTCGTATAACTGGTTAGTATCTTGTTTTTTATCACCCTTTGCCCACCTCCATCTACCCCCACCACCCATTCTTCTGGCCACCAGCACACTGCTGCCTGTGTCTATGTGTTATATATATGAGGTCTGTCTAGGAGGTATCCAGCCATGAAATATGAAAAACAGAGACATTTATTGAAAAAGATGTAAGACACAAGAAACATTGTACATAGGACAATGATACCTCAGTTGCCTTCAAAGTGGACCTTACACAGTTCTTTCGATTGCCATCAGCTGCCCTGTCATATTTTCCGGTATCTCATGGATGGTCTGAAATATCTTCCCTTTCAAATCTGATTTTAGCTTTGGGAAAAGCAAAAAGTCACAGGGTACTAAATCTGGGCTGTAGGGGGGGCTGAGTCACCAGGGTGATTCGATGTTTTACCAAAAAAACTCTACATGAGACAGGATACATGAGTGGAAACATTATTGTGATGAAGCTGCCAATCACCAGTTGCCCATAGCTGTGGCCTTCTGAGTCACCCAAAGAGTTTCTGTGGAGGAATGTTCACGCTTAGCATAAAGTTTTGATGTAGACTCATTGCTCTACTCACTCAGCCATTTTGAATGTGATGACCACATGCTTGCTCAATGGCACCCACCATCCCCACTGACAAGTACGGTGAAATTGTCATTGTTCATACATGCACATTCTAATCCACTCTCCTTGGCTGCTAGTTACAATGATGTTGAGTAAACCATTCTTGATATATTAACAATGGCCTGGACTTTTTCTGGACAGACCTCTATGTTTTTTGCTTAATCCTTTCACCCTCTTTCATCCAACCCTCCAAACTCCTTCCCCTCTAACAGCTATCAGTCTGTTCCATGTATCCATACTTCTGTTTCTATTATGTTAGCCAAAAGGTCCATTAGTTTTTTTCCATAAAATAAAAGACACATTTTTCATTTTCACCAATAATGTTATTGATTTGAGTATTTTGAGTATGTTGGCTATACTCACTGCTAGTGGGTAGAGGTCAGGGGGGCTGCTGAACATCTTCCAATGCATAAGACAGCCCCACAGCATAGAATTATTTGGCTAGAATGTTAATAGTGCCAAAAATTTTGCCCACTTTTGACATGTTTGATCACTCACAGCACCTTCTCCATACACTGCACAAAACCTTTTAGGATGTCAGTTGTGTTTTTACCTTTCTTGAAATAATAAAACAAAATATTCCAACTATGTTGCATATATTCTTGCATCTTCAATATTAAGATGGCTGCACAAAAATTCACCAGTTTTGGTATGTTTTTTAAAATGCATGCTGATATGACAGCTGTCACAATACAATCTAACAAAATTGTTTTGCATGAAGTTAACTAAGCACTACTAGAGCCATCATTTGGAAGATATTAAATGAACTTTTGGCCAACCCATTATTTCACTCATCAAGTTAATTTTGTTCATTACACTCCACATATAACTAAGATCATATGGAATTTGTCTTTCTCTGACTGGCTATTTCTCTTAGCATAATAATCTCTAGGTCCACCCATGCAGTCTCAAAAGGTAAACTTTCTTTTTTTCTATGGCCAAATAGTATTCCACTGTGTAACTGTAGTACAGCCTTTTTTATCCACTCATCTACTGATGAACACTTTAACTGTTTCCAGATCTTGACTATTGTAAATAAGGCTGCTATGAACATAGGGGTGCCTATATTCTTTTGGGTTTCTTTGGATATATTCCCAAAAGTGGGATCACTGGGTCAAAAGGCAGTTCTATTTTTAACTTTTTGAATTATACTTTATACTGTTTTCCACAATAACCATCTACAGTGCACAAAGGTTCCCTTTCCTCCATGTCCTCCCCAGTGCTTGCTATTTGTTGATTTATTGATGATAACCATTCTGATGTGTGTGAAGTGATATCTCATTATTATTTTAATTAGCATCATTCTGATAATTATTAACATTGAGCTTTTTTCCATGGCTGTGGGCCATCTGTATGTACTCTTTGGAGAAGTGTCTATTCAGGTCCTTTGCCCATTTCTTAATTAAGTTGTTTGTCTTCTTGGTGTTGAGTTGTATAAGTTCTTTATATATTTTGGATATTAATCTCTTGTCAGATGTATCATTGGTGAACATGTTCTCTCATTCAGTGGGTTGCCACTTCATTGTGTTGGTTTCTTTTTCTGTGCAAAAGCTTCATAATTTGATGTACTCCCATTTGTGTACTTTTTCCTTTGCTCGAGGAGATATATTGGCAAAAATATTGCTATAAAATATGTCTGAGATTTTATGCCTATGTTTTCTTCTATGAATTTTATGGTTTCATGACTTACATTTAAGTATCTAATCCATTTTGAGTTTATTCTTGTGAATAGTATAAGTGGGTGGTCCAGTTTCATTTTTCTGCACATATCTCCAATTTTTCTAACACCATTTATTGAAGAGAATGTATGTTCTTGCCTTCTTTCTCAAATATTAATTGACTGTAAAGGCATGGGTTTATTTCTGGGCTCTCTATTCCGTTCTATTGCTCTATATGCCTGTTCTTGTTCTGTAGCAATTTTGATTACTATGGCCTTATACTAGAGTTTGCTCTCAGGTAGTGAGATACCTACAAACTTGTTCTTTTTTTGCAAATTTGATGAGGCTAGGGGTCTTTTGTTATGCCATATACATTTTTTGGAATATTTGTTCTAGATCTGTGAGATATGCCATTGATATTTTAATAGAAATTGCATTAAATCTGTAGATTGCTTTGAGTAGTATGGACGTTGTAATGATGTTGATTTTTCCTATCATAAACATGATATATCTTCCACCTATTTGTATCTTCCTCAGTTTCTTTCTTCAGTGCCTTATAATTTTCTGAGTCTTTTACCTCCTTGGTTAAATTTATTCCTAGGTACCTTATTTTTTTGTTGCAATAGTGAATGGGATTGTTTTCTTAGTTTCTCTTTCTGATATTTTATTATTGGTGTATAAGATACCACTGATTTCTGAATATTAATTTTGTATCCTGTTACTCTGCTGAATTGATTTATTAGGTATAGTAGATTTTTGGTGGAGTCATTGGGGTTTTATGTATACAATATCATGTCATCTGTGAATAATGACAGTTTTACTTCCTCATTTCCAATTTGGATGCCTTTCATTTCTTCTTCTTGTCTGATTGCGTAGTTAGGACTTCCAGTACTATGTGGAATAAGAGGTAAAAACAGACATCCCTGTCTTGTTCCTGATCTTAAAGGGTACACTGTTAATTTCTGTCCACTGAGTATAATGTTGATTGACTGTGGGTTTGTTATATATGGCCTTTATTATGTTGAGTTATGATCCCACTATTCCCACTCTGCTGAGAGTTTTTATCATAAATGGGTGCTGGATCCTATTAAACCTAGGTTTTATTTGGAGGGGGGTAGTGTAACCCCTACAGACACAAAATTGCAGATAGCAATTAATAAGAACAGTTCAGTGGGCAACATAAGTTATAAAGGAATTTCTTTATAATTTCCTACAAAGAACATTTAAGAAGACCTTGCTCCCCATTCCACAGCAATGTTGAAATCTGTCCCATCTCTTCATTTCCTCCACTTATCCCAGCAAGTCAGATTCTACTGATCTTCACCCCTAACTCCCAACACACTGGTTTTCCTCCCCAATCCCAAAGGGCCTTCTTCTTCCTTCTCCTCCTCCACAGATTTCCCTCAGCCCTTTATTGTGTAGATAAACTTAACTTCTTTCCACATACCAATTATCTCTCCCCCTTAGGGGGAGTGCAGAGAAGGGGAATTGGGTTAGAATGCAGAATTGTCTTTGGCACACTAGATGAGTATCAAATCTGTACATATTTTCAGGTTAATCATTTTTGTCCTGGTACAGTAGTATTTTTATTCAGTTAATAGGCACAGCCTTTGATGTATAAAGAAAATGAGAACCCATAATGTGTTCAGTATTCATAGACACAATTGTTTTTTATAGTCATCACAGATATTTCAAGGCATAATAAAGCTCAAAATGACAGATGACTTACCTGCTATAGTGAGGTAGCAAGTCAGGTAATAGGATCGTATGATTTTTATAGTAGAGAGTTGGTAAAAGGTGTTTTACAAACCTGGCACCCTTGAACATAACAATTTTTAGGCTAAAGTTTGTCATGCTTTAGATAGCATTTATTGGGGGAGGGTAAGTTTATGATAACTGTAAACACTCTGACAAAAAGAGATGCTCAAAACTAAGCCAGGTATTTCACATTTATTCTCTGGTGGAAGCACATGCCAAGTGACTATTTCTAGTGAAGGCTTTTGAGGGAATTCTTTTATTACTTAGTGGCACTGGTTTGACACAGTATTTTCTAAGGTCCCTTCCTGCTCTGAGTAAAGGACTTAAAAAATTATCCCAAATATAGGTGGTAGAAATGTGTTGTTTATTAAGTACAGATGATGTGTAGGCAGTAATTGGCTATTGTCCACATTGTGAAAGTCAAATTAATTCCAGACAATGCAATAATGCAATAAAACTAAGCACATAATTAGAATGAAAACCAGAACTTTATATATCCTTACTGGAATTTCAGATACCGTTGGTTGTATTTGAAGAATTCTGAAACTTTAAACACTATATTTGTAGATACAGTGTAGTTGGAATATTATTTGCAATGTTTTCTCTCCCTGCTCCTTTTCATACCTCTGTAACTGTGCTTCCTATCCTGTCACAGCCATCATATCTCAGCAGAAAACGTTTTTCATCTAACACAGGTTTACTTTCAAGTTACTAGAACAGCCTACCAAACACCTGTAGCATTCCTCCCCAGAATCCTCTTGGCCTGATCTTTACTCTGGCCACTGCTGCAGTGGGTGACCTGTTCCGTGCAGTTTAATCAGATCAGCATAGCTCTCAGGAGTCCGAACCTCGTCCTAGCCAGAAACCTCTTGTTTTTTCTCCACTCTGAAGAATTGCTGGGAACTCGCTTAGACATTCACAACCAGAAACGTGAGGATGATAATGCCTGAGATCCTCCTCCTTTAGCACTGGGAGTTGGGAGCATAAGTTCTTTCCTGTTTGCCCGATGGGATCAGTTTGGTGACATATTTTTCAAGATCCCTCAGGGTGGACCACCAGTTGCCTGTGGCAAAAGCCAACTCGACCACATAATTTTGCACAGGTGTCCCCTCCTTCAGTGTTTTACTCCCCTATCATGCGCCTCTGCTCCACAGGATCATATTCCTAAAGAAACCGTGGGCCCATGAGTGTCCATTGCCAGCTTTGGGAGATACAGCCTAAAGCATGTCTATTTTACTCTGTTGGGGATCTTTTTATTCTTTGGTAAGGAAGAGTTGCATAAAACCTTTTCTATGCTCTTTTATTTGTTTGTTTGTTTGTTTTGATTAGCAAAAACACCTTGGAGAGGGAACCCAAAGATCTATATATGTCCAATTAGAAGGTACTAGGTACAAATGTTCAACAATTGTTGAACAATTGAAACGTGGTTACTCCAAACTGAGATGTGCAATGCATGCAAAATACACACCAAATTTGGGAGAGTTAGTATATAAAAATGAACGTAATAATTTTTATGTAGATTATGTGTTGAAATAATATTTTACATATATTGGCTTAATAAACTATATCACTAAAATTAATGTTACTATTTTCTTACATTATGAATGTCAACAGACAATTTAATGTTACATAGGTGGCTCACATTATTTTTTTCTTGGACACTTCTGTAGATGAAAGGAGGCTTCAGAGACATATGAGTCAATTGCAATGTACTGACTTTGAAACTAATTAAAACAAAAGCTATGTAAAAATTATGAAACAATGAGGAAAATTTTAAAAATTGCCTGGACGTTTGATGTAAGGCATTTAATGTAAAGAATTATTGTTAACTTGTTTTTTGGGTATGATGAGAGTCTTAGCAATATATTTTTGTTTTTTTAAAAAGAGGCCTTACCTTTTACAGATACACACCCAAATATTAATGAATGAAATGGTATGATGTCATGTGCTTGTTTCAAAGTAAACCATGCATGGGGTAGGGAGGAAGTGGGTAGACATATAAATGAACTATAACTGGCTTTCATTCAGTAATTGGTGAAATTAGGTAATGGTACTGTTGCTGAAAACTCAGTTCTGCTTACGAACAGCCAGTCAAGTAATATGCAAGCAGAATTTATAAGGACTTGAGGGCGAGGATGGGCCTTACTTACAGAGGTTGGTGAGACAAGCCCCAGGTCCTTTGTTTTGAGGACTTCTATATGATTTGCGGGGTGGGATGAAGGTTAGTAAGATGTTAGGTGATGGGAGTTACACAATGACTGGTAGATAATGGTGCTGACCATGCCTGCTTTCCCATGGAGGACGTGACCACTTAAACCTAGGCTTGGGTAGGGGTCTGTTCCTTGGGTCCTTACCTTTCACTCTAGGCAACATCTGATCATCCATTGTGAAACAGCTACTGTGAAACAGCTATGTGACCAGAGGCAGTTAGTCAAAATTATTTGGGGCTCCTTTTTCTGTTAGAAAAATTCCCCTCCCACCCTTCCTCCTTCTTCTATATTTTCTAACTTCTACCTAACATTACCTAGGTCTATTATCCTATTGTCTCTACTTTTGTACATGTTTAGAATTTTCTTTGATTTAAAAAAATGACTTACTAGAAGGAGAAAACTTTTGTCAACATGTCTTGATAGCAAGGCACTCACCTATGGGCTATGTGTGCAACTGGTGTGTATGCATAACGAAGGCTCCATGTCAGTTCCTTCTCAGCCTCTTGGCAAGAAGGCTGTTGCCTGATGCAGTTTTGTTGCTGTACATGTGCACATGTGGACAAACTACTAGGGGTCCTTATGGTCTGGAGAAGTGAACATGACTAAGCTATGTGAAGAGAATAAATGTGTATCCAATTCCAGACTGATCTGGGTACAACCCAAAGGCAGCTCCTTTTATATTTTACACATATAATATAAATAGTATATTCCTAAGTATATATAAAATGTATTTACATATTCGCATATATTCTATTTATTTATTTATAAATGATATGTAAAATGTTTATATTATACATAGCATTTAAATGGATATACGAGACATATATATTTTTATATAAATATATAATTATAAGCATAAAAGAAGCTTCCTTTTATATTATGCCTTGGGTTCTATTCTTTTCTCCAAATTATTTTTATTAAAGTGCTCCTATAATGTATATACTCATTTTTTGTCCTTGTTAAAAACGTTTAGATTCTGATGTTCTATCCTGTATGCATTTTAATGAGTCAATGGCCATGTTGCAACAGTTCTGAGGCAGAACAAGAATTAATCTGACTGATAAGAAACGAGAAATGTTGGGTTCTACGGGCAAGGACTCTAGTAAAGCATGTCTGAACAAGGCACTCTGGTAGACGATATTTTGTGGCCCCCCCTCTTTAAGCTTCCAGTATAACAACATGTAGGAACAAGGAGTATACTGGGGAATGGATGAGGGCGATGGGGAAGAGGTGCATCCCTTTCGGAACCCTTTCTCAGAATAAAATGACCAGTGAAGGTCATTCATGCAGGGCATTTTCCATCTACTTTTTGATCCCTAATTGAAAAAGTACACTTGACTCCATGGCGCCCCTGGCTGGGAAGTCAGAACTCCACCACTCTAGACTGGGCAATTATGATTGCACAAACTACCTCAGGCTGCATTGTACATGTTAAAACTGTCCAGAGTAGTTCCACTTAGATAAAATGAATAACCCATTCTTAAGGCTCTAATTGGGAATACACTGCAGTGTTTTTACCTTGCTTTTGGGGGGGCTTCTGAAAATGAAGTGTATTTTCTAAAGAATCTATTAGATTAAGTGCTCCTCAAGGGATTTAAATCACAGAATCTAGTATTTATACTTTGGCACATAGAAGATGCTCAAGAAATGTTTATGAATAAAAGGATCACTCTGATCTCTTGCCTAATGGATTATTGATCCCACATCTTACACAGTAGAAGTCTCTACTTCCACTGTAGTACCATTGATTTATAAACTGAGTTGCATTCAAATCTTAAAGGAACTAAAATCATTTTTTCACATTAAACTGTCCATGCTCTGGGACCCACAGAATCACCATACATCACTGCAAGAAGGTATCTGACATGCTATCTAGACCAGAGGTTTTCAAAGCATGTCCTTGGGAACTGTGCAGTTCCATGAATAGCTTAGGAGATGTCTTGGGGAACCGAGGAGTCTTCATCTCCCTCCATGTCCAGCTTGAATCCAATTCAAGCTTACGTTGAGGTTATTGGAAGGAGAAAAAGAAGTGGTTCCTGACCTTGAAGAGTTTGAAAATCACTAGTCTTGGCAAACTACTTCATTTTATGGAGAAGAAATCCAATTCTGGAAGGATTCACTGGTAAGCTCAAGCTCACACTGTCAGAGCAAAGCCAAGGTTTGAACTCCTGGTCTAGATCAAACCCCACTTCTCCCTCCCATAATCAACTGTGTTGTTCCCTCGTACTGTCTATTTCCCAAAATGGATTTAAATGTTCTTGGGGATGGGAGCATAAACCTATATTTTCTTTGAATTCTATCTCCTACTCCTAGTGGGATTTTAGTAAGTGTTCAGTAAGTTATTTATGGACTAACTGACAGCGAATGGAATCTAAGATGTATGGAGGCTTGGGAAAACTTTGAGGCTTAGCCACAGAGGACAAAGGTAAGGTTTCTAAGTCTATCAGACAACATACTTGCATTGTGCTGTGTAACTTGGAAACATGGCTTTGGTAAACAGCTGCAAGGATCTATCAGTTTCGTAGTGCTTTAGAAAAATTTCCAGCTTTGAAAGGGATTGGAAATAGATCACTGGAGTTCTTTGTATACTTTAGAAAAAATGAGGATAAGTGCTCATAATTTCTTACTGACAGCACAGAAAAATAAATACATGAGAACTGAGTTGGTGAATTAATATAGCAATTATTGTCGACTGTGTCTGAGCTAGAATCAAGTTGACTTCACAGCATATTAAACAGTCATTTAGCTTGCCATTGTTTTTTTTCTTTCTGGTTTGCAAACTTTTGTAAAGGAAGGGCAAATACAGTTCAGTGGCTTGTGGGTATGCTTTGGAATCACTGTATTTTTTAATCAACTTCAACAACTACTAGTTGTATAGCCTTGGACAAGTTACTTAACCTGTCTGAGCTCCATTTGCCTCATTGGTACACTGGAGATAATGTTTCCTCAATAGAGTTTGATATGATGATGAAATGAGATATTGCATATGTAAGGTTTTACACAGCACCTTGCTGGGACAAGTGCTCACCAGGTTGTGAATGTTACTGTGTCACACACTGAGAAATCACATGATGAAGGTAGACATGTTAGATTCCTGTTCTAACTATGGCTATTGTTTCTTTGTTTAAAATGAGAGAACTAGAGGTCCCCAAATAATAAAGATTTGCTGCCTTACTTGTGTCAACTGGCTACTTAGTGTGCTACTGATGTGTGCTTTAATGTTTACTAACATTTATGTGGTTTAGTCTGCAGCGTGTAAGGGAGCCATGAGGATGTGCCTTTCAGGTCTCCCCCTGCAGGAGTGCCATTGACAGAAGGACCCAGCTGTTGGGCTCTGAAATCCACCTGGGAATTAGTACCGAGGCCACACTTCCCACAGGCTACTTTCAGCCAGTGGTTAGAAATATGAAGGCAGGCTGGTTCCTGGGCAAGACAGCGCTCCTCTGTTGGGCGACTCTGGTAAGAGGATTCCCCATTGGCCTTGCTGAACTGACTTAGACCTACACTGAAGCCTAAGACTTTTCCACTCAGCCTGTCTTCCTTCCCACTGTCCTTCACAAGGGTCAGACCTACATTACGATCTGTTAGTTATCCCAGTTTCCTCTGGCTCTCTTTCCATTTATTCTCACAGGAGTTTGCCTTAAGAAAATACTTGCTTCTACCAAACATTCAAAGAAGAATTAATGCCTATCCTTCTAACTATTTAAAGGATTGAAGAGGAGGAAATGCATCCCAACTAATTCTATGAAGCCAGCATTACCCTGATACCACAACCAGACAAAGACATTAAAAAAAAAAAGGAAAATTGTAAGTCAATATCCTTGAAACACAAATGTAGAATTTTTTCAGCACAAGATTAGCAAACCAAATTCAACAATATATTAAAAGGATTATACACTGTGACCAAGTAGGATCCATTCCAAGGATGCAAGGATGGTTTGACATCTATAAATTAATCAACATGATACATCACATTCACAAAATAAAAGATAAAAACCATGCGATCATCTCAATAGGAACAGAAATTTATTTTGACAAAATTCAGTCTTCTAACAAAATGCACATAGAATAAACAAATTTTAAAATAACAAAGGCCGTATATAACAAACCCAGAGCTAATATCATACTCAGTGGTGAAAAGCTGAAAGTCTTTCCTCTAAGATCAGGAACAAGACAAGGATGCCCACTATCACCACTTCCAGTCAGCATAGCATTGGAAGTTCTGCTCACAGCAATCAGACAACAGAAATATGTAAAAGGCAGCCAAATCGGAAAAGGAGAGTAAAACTCATTATTTGTAGATGACATGAGACTATGTATAGAGAACCCCAAAGCCACCACCAGAAAACTATTACAACTATTAAAAGAATTTAGTAAAGTTGCAGGATGTAGAATCAATATACAGAAATTTTCTGTGTTTTTATACACCAATAATAAATGATAAGAAGAAGCAGAAGGAGAAATTAAGAAAACAATCACATTTACAATTGTATCAAAAAGCATAAAATACCTACAAATAAATTTGATCAAAGATGTGAAAGACCTATATTCTGAAAACTATAAGACACTGAAGAAATTAAAGAAGATCCAAATAAATAGAAGTATATACCTAACTCATAGATTGGGAAGATTAATATTGTTAAAATGTTCTAACTACCTAAAGCATTATGCAGATTAAATGCAATCTCTGTTAAAATACCAATGGCATTCTTCTTAGAATTAGAGCAACTAATCTTAAAATTTATATGGAATCACAAAAAGCCTGAATAGCCAAAGAAATCTTGAGAAAGAACAAAGTGGGAGGTATCACACGCCCTGATATCAAACTATACTACAAAGCTACAATAATCAAAATAGTATGGTACTGGCATGAAAACAGATATCTAGATCAATGTCACATAATAGAGATCTAAGAAATAAATCCTCATTTATATGGTCAATTAATCTACAATAACAGAGGCCACAGTATCTAATGGGGTAAAGATAGTCTCTTCAATAAGTGGTGCTGGAAAAAACTGGACAGATGCATGAAAGAAAGCGAAATTGAACCACTTTCTTATACCACATATAAAAATAAACCCAGAATGGACTAAAGACAAATGTAAGATCTGGAACCATAAAAGTCCTGGAAGAAAATATAGGCAATAAACTCTTTGACACTGCTCTTAGCAATATCTTTTTGGATATGTCTCCTTGGACAAGTGAAACAAAAGAAAAAAATTAACAAATGGGACTATTTCAAATTAAATTTTTTTTTCGCAGAGAAGGAAACCATAAGCAAAATGAAAAATAAACCTAATGAAGGTAAGAAGATATTTGCCAATAATATATCCAATAAGGGGTTAATATCCAAAATATGTAACAAATTCATACAACCTAACAGCAAGTAAAAGCCAAACAGTCCAGTTAAGACAGGGTCAGAGGACTTAAATAGACATTTTTTCAAAGAAGACATACAGATGACCGACAGACATATAAAAAGATGATCAACATCATTCATTATCAGAGAAATGTGCACCAAAACCACAGTGAGATTTGACCTCACACCTTTCAGAATGCCTATCGTCAATAAATAAACAAGTATTGATGATGATGTGGAGAAAAATAAACCCTTGTGCACTACTGGGATTGCAAATCAGTGCAGCCACTGTGGAAAACAAATTAAAAACAGAGCTGACATATGATTCAGCAATTCTACTTCTGGGTATTTATCTGAAGGGAAAAAAATTTCAGAAAGATACATGTACTGATAGTTCATTGCATAATTACTTGTAACTGCCAAGATATGGAAGCAACCTAGATGTCCATCAATAGATGAATACATAAAGAAGATGTGGTATATATATATATATATATACACACACACAATGGAATATCATGCAGCAATACAAATGAATGAAATCTTACCATTTGCAACAACATGGATGGAACTAGAGGGCATTATGCTAAGTGAAATAGGTCAGACAGAGAAAGACAGATACTTATGATCTCACCTATATGTGGAATATTAAAAAATAAAACAAATGAATAAACAAAACAGAAACAGATCTGTAGATATAAAGAATAAGCTAAGAGTTGCCAAAGGAAAGAGGGGGAGAGGATGGAAATTTAAAAGAATAAAAAAAATAAGAAAAGAAAATACTTGCATGTCCAACCTTGAAATCTGTTTCTTGGAGGCCCCAGGGTAATGCACTGTGACCTCACAGAGAGCAGAGCTGAAGAAAGTAACTGGTTTTCTGACACGTAGTGCATCTTGGATATTTTACTGAATATAATGATAATGATCAAAGAATCCCAGAGCCGCTAGGGTACCCACAGAGATGGCATGATTTGTTCAGCCTGGTTGTCTTCAGAAAACAAACACTTCAGCAATTGGAAACAGATGGCTGTCTCTTGCTTGAAAGTCTTCTACCTTGACCACACATCCCAGATTTGTCTCACGTTCTTAAGATGTGTGGAACTTCTCTTGATGTTAACAACCCAAACCATCAGCTGTTGGATGCCAAGCTGAAGTTAGAAAACAGTTCTGATCAAGGCAAGCTCTTTGCTAACTGGCCAGAGTAAATAGTATTTTATCTTAAGAATAATATTTGAGGAAACATTAAACCCTTCTTTGGGCAGGGGAGTAGGAGACAGGGAAATAAAAAGCAAGTTGCATTTATTAAATATCTTAAAGTACAGAAACATTACACATATTAGCTTTATTTAAAGGGTCCTGTGAGGAAGATGTTACTGTTTCCTTGCTCTGAGCAAGGGAATTGAGGGCTAGTAACTTGCTATAAGTCACAGAACAACAGCAACAAAAAAGTGGTCTCTGGGTACACATTTTTCAGATTCAACAGCCCACATTGGTGCTTCTGTTTTTATGGAGCTGGCTATTGGTTATTTTATAGTGTGGACCCAAGACTTAGACCAGAAATCACTAACCAATGCACTGATTATCCTTCACAATTAGAGAATATGCTTACTCATGACATGGTCAGCACAGCACTGAAGTGACAGTAGGTACAGGGAGGGTGAAGAATGTCTGAAAGAAATAGTGAGGCATTTAGGGGTGCTTGAGGGGAAATTATTTTGTTTGGTATTCACTTTAGTCACTTTCACAAGGATTTATGATTCAAAAGTATTTTGAAAATGTTACCCTGAGGACTATCAGATGTCATACCTGACCATGCCTGGATAAGCAGAGTCACAATTATGAAGGCAATTTAGGTCTCAATTTTTCCCCCTTACTTTAATATTTAGCAAGACAGTGTTTGGAAAGGTGGTGGCAGATGTCCAGTAATCGTAGGAAAGAATACGGTGTTGTACAAGGAGCATTGGCCTGTCTGTGGGAAGACCTGAGTTCTTGTTTTGGCTCTAGTGCAAATCAGCTGGGAGGTTTTGAATAAGTCACATTACTTTGGGCTTCAGTATCTTCATCATAAAATGAGAGGGTTGGATGCAATGACTGTCTGAAGTCCTTTCTAATGCCAGCATTCTATAACTTCATGATCTTGGCCCAGATTGGCTGAGGACTCTTGTGACAGGCCTTGAAGCATTGCCAACTTCCCTCTGAGCAGCAATCATTTTGGCTGAGCATGCTTCATGCCTTCTGTCCTCTTCTGTGCCAGTCACGGGCATTCCCCTCCAGTATGGGCCTCAGGGCCGCAGCCACATGTCTAAATGTGCATGTGCTCCAAGATCTGTTTAGAAGCTATCTAGTCCTACAATCTGAGGTCATAAAAAATTACAGAAGCCATATACTAAACCACAGGAGCCTATTGCAATAAAGGTAGTCTGAGTAATCATAATAGTGGTAGTACTGTGAATCTCAAATTCTCACTTTCATTTGAAGTAGTTTTTGTAGGGTGCCTTAATCAGAAGCCAGGGGTGGCGGGTGGTATGTGTGTGTGTGCATGCATGCATGGGTGTTTGGGTATCTTTTTAGATGCTCAGAGTGAAGTTAGTTCGTATTTCCAGAAATTGCATTTCTCGTCATAGTTTCTGGCAATGTTCTGCTGCAAATGACATGGAAGTTGGAAGGTACTGTGGTACAATGTGTATTCCTATTGACCTCCCCTCCTCCTGTCATTTATCTTAGTGACATTTAATGGGCAGATGTGATGGTTCCAAATTCCATACTGGTTTATTCTTATCTTCAAATATCTCACATTTATAAGCCCTAATCATAGCTATTCTCTATACACTCCACTAAATCAAATGTAGATAAACTTAAAATAAGTCCCAATGTTCCACATAGATCTTTGTTGAAATAAGATTCACATTTGAATATCTTAGCTGATAAAAATAATTAGAATGGCTCCTTACCTATTCCTCTCTAAAAACTATCCTAAGATCAGGAATGCAACAAAAATGTCCACTTCAATGTTGGTTTGGTACCCCTATCCCAAAAAATACCTTCTTCACTTTGATTCACCATTATACTGGTGTCTTAACCAGCACCATAAGGCAAGAAAAAGAAACCAAACATACTTGATTGGAAAGGAAGAAGTAAAGCTGTCTTTATTCTCAGAAAACATGATTATCTATATATCACTTCAAAGGAATCTATCAAAAATTACTAGAAGCAATAAATAAGTTTTGAAAGTCTGAGAATACAAGACCAACTTACAAAACTTAATTGTACTATGCAATAATCCCAAATAGAAGTTTTTAAAAATATCATTTATAAAAGCATCTAAAATATAAAACACTTAAGAATAAATCTGGCAAAGATGAGAAAGATCTGTACACTAAAAACCACAAAACAGTCCCGAGAGAAATTAAATCAAATCTAATTAAAGTTATAAAAATAATCTGTGTTCCTGGATTGAAAGACCCAGAATTGTTGAAATGTCAATTCTCCCCAGCTTTTTCTATGAATTCAATGCAATCCCAATACAAACACTAACATGCTTTTCCTTTTTGGGAGGGAGGGGCAAAATCGACAAGCTAACACTAAAAATTATATGAGAGGACCTACAATGGCTAAAATAACTTTGATAACAAACTAAATTGGAGGGCTAGGACTACCTGATTTTAAGACTTACTATAAAATTACCCTAACCAAGCCAGTGTGGTATTGGAGTAATAATATACAAGAAATTAATAGAATTAAATATAAGAGCCCACTAATAAGTTCACATATGTAAAAAATGGATGTTCCACAAAGGTACAAAGCTAACTCAGTGGAGAAAGAACAGTCTTTTCAAGAAATGGTACTGAAACAATTGGATAGCCATATGTTAAAAGCATTTTTTAACCTGTATTTTTATACTTTGCATAATAATTGACTCAAAATGGATCAAAACATCTACAAAACTTCAAGAAGAACACAGAGGGAGAAAGTTTTTGTGACCTTAGGTTAGGTAAATATCTCATAAATACAACATCAACACAACGATTCATAAAAAAGCAAATTGTTAAATCGAACCTCATCAAAATTAAAAACTTCTACTCTTTCAAAACACAAATCATTAAGAGAATGAACAGATAAGCCACAATTTAGAAAAAGTATTTGCAGCCCTGTGCGGTGTAGCTCAGTAGACTGAG
Organism: Carollia perspicillata; assembly: GCA_004027735.1. NCBI lineage: Eukaryota > Metazoa > Chordata > Mammalia > Chiroptera > Phyllostomidae > Carollia > Carollia perspicillata. Next base: position 9,290 of record PVKM010003740.1, on the reverse strand, counting down.
CATGGGCCTGTGAACCAAGGGATCACTGGTTCAATTCCCAGTCAGGGCACATGCCTGGGTTGTGGGCTGGGTCCCCAGTGGTGGGTGTGTGAGAGGCAACCATACATTGATGTTTCTCTCCCTCTTTTTCTCATCCTTAGCCTCTCTCTAAAAATGAATAAGTAACATCTTAGAATATTGTTTAAAAATAAATAAGTAACATCTTAGAATATTGTTTAAAAAGGTATTTGCAAATATTTACAAGAGATATATCTAGCTCTTTTCCTCCCTGGCTGCTTGAGGATCAGCCACCATTATGAACAACACAGTAACTACTCAGACCAAGGAGTCATGACCAACAGACGACTTCACTGGAAACAAATGGTCATAAAGGTTCTTTACTCTTGAAGGCAGTATTACATCAGAGAGAAATTTGGGGAAAATTAGCCAAAATGTACAAGACTAGGCCAGATGTTATCTTTATGTTTGGATTCACAACCCAATTTGGTGGTGGCAAGACAACGGGCTTTGGCATGTTTTATGATTCCTTGGATTATGCAAATAAAATAAACCTATAGACTTGTAAGCTGTGGTCTGTAGGAAAAGAGGAAGATCTCAAGAAAACAGAGAAAGGAACAAGAACAAAATGACGAAAGTCAGGGGGGCTGCAAAGGCCAATGTCAGTGCTGCAAAAAGAAGGAGTAAAGATTCTTCAGTGACTTCATACATGGTGATTGTGCAGATTTTTTGTGAGAGGATTCATAAACTAAGAACTTAAAAATGAGTATCTAGAATATTGTTTAAAACTCCTAAAACTCAAAAATAAGAAAACAGCCCAATTAAACAATGAACAAAGATTTAAAGATATATTTTACTAAAGGAGATATGTAGAGAACAAATAAACACCTGAAACAATGGTCAGCATCATTAGTAACTGAGAAAATGCAAATTAAAACCACAATGAAATACCATTATACACTTATTAGAGGGACCAAAAAGCTAAGGTCTAAACATAATACATGTTGGTGAGAATGTGGAGGAACTGGAACACTATCATGGCATTAGCAACAATGTAAAACTGGGCAGCCAGTTTGTAATACACGTCGGCAGTTTCCTAAAAAGTTACCACATGATCCAGCCACTTCATTCCTAGGTATTTACGCAAGAGAATTGAAAGTATAGGTCTATGCAAAGACTTGAACATGAGTGTTCATAGCAATATTTTTTGCAATAGCTTCAAACAAGAAATAATGTAAATGTCAATCAACAACTAAATGAATAAGGATACTAACATATCCATATAATGAAACAACTAAAATAAATGATTTATTAATGTGTTATAACAAGAATAAATTGCAAAATAATTTTGCACAAGTGAAAGAAACCACATAAAAATGATTCAATACTGAAAAAGTCAACATATGTAAAATTTCAGAAAATACAAACTAATTCTGAGGATCAGAAAGCAGACAAATGGTTGCTTTGGAGTAGAGGCAGGGGGTATGAAGGAGTGGGAGGGAAAAATGACAAAGATGTCTACAAATATATATCACCTCCACACGTTTCCTGGTAATGTGAAACGTGTGGAGGTGATACATCATTTCATTATGTTGGCTGTGGCAATGATTTCCTGGGTGTATACAAACTGTATACTTTAAATATGTGAAGTTTATTCTAGGTCAATTATACCTTAATTGAAAAGAACAGTATGATATCAAAAACTAGTTAAAGATCCAGAAATAATATTAAAATATATAAACCTCTGGCAAACTGATCATGAAACAAAGAAAATCCCACAAATAATAGGCTAGAAACAGAAATATTAATATGTATAATGATAAAGCACATTGGAAACTAAAAAGGTAAATGAATAAAATCAATTTTATACTGATACATTTGAAAGCACATAAATAGCTTTAGAAAAATGTAAAATTACTCAAAATTAGTGGAATAGTTCACAAGATCAATAATTATTATATATATGGAGTTATTAATTTTTAAAAACTCCATCGCCAGCTCAAAACAATCCAGGACAGATTGCTTTGAGGAGAGGAGTCACAGAGGTGATTTGAAGAAGAAGGTGACCGAGGTCAGGGTAAGGGATGAGCAAGGTTGAAGACCATGAATTTATATTGGCATCAATCAGCCTAGCTAGTCGATGTACAGAAATGAGAGTTCTATACACATCATTTCATGATTAAACAAGCAAATTCTGAGGAGTTAAGAGGGCAATGGATTCTCTTGGAATGCAGATGACGAATCCTGCACTCAGTTCCCTTTAGTCAGGACAACTTCCAGCAGAAGGCAGGACTCTAAGAGCTCCAAAGAAAAACAGAAGTTTTGGGTGTTTCCCTATGTGAGAAAAGACATGCACAAAGAAGAGGAAATTCAGATCCAAAGGAGCAGTGAATGTGATCATCTAGGAGGCAGCACAACCCAGTTAAGAGCAAACAAGGACTTGGAAAGCAGGAAGAGTATAAGTTCAAATCCATGTTCGACCACTCACTGGCTGTGCAGCTTTGCCCAAGTTACCAGTATGTCTCAATTGCTTCTTCTGTGAAATGGCAATGATGACATCTCCTTCGTGGGGTTGTTTTGAAGATTATATGTGCAATGTTCGTAGTCCAATGGTGGTCTCATGGTGGGGGGTCAATGAAGGCAACAGGGCTGCTTTATGGACAAAGGGAAGGTTGGCAGGGAGGGAAGAAAGGCCTGTCTTGTCTCTGTTGCTTAGGGTCTTGAATTAGACGATGTTGAAATTTGTGGCAGCGTTTCTAAGAGGGTAGAGGTGATTTTGAAGTATCTAGCTTATGTTGCCTTAATTGTTATTTCACCATTCAAATAAAGTTATTCCATTTTCCATAGAATTGCAAGTTCTTCTAGGGTAGAGAGACAAGGTTGTGTGATCTTGGTGGCTCCTATACTTTGATGGACACCCCATGCATTCTTGTTGTTAGGAAGGGTGAGTTGGGAGCAGAGGACAAAGGAGCCAAGGCAAACATTAGCATTCAAGACTCCCTGAAGACAAGTGATGGTCTGAGGAGGGTTCATAGTTATATGTCGGCCAGAAGGAGAACTTAGTAAAGAAATTAAGCATGAGACTGAACAAGGGGCAGGAGACTGATAGGAAGGGAAAGCTTTAGAATTCTATAATGCTTGGATTGAGGAGGGAAGGAAAAAGATGACACCTTAAACCAGTTTTCCTTTTTGGAAAAAAAGAGCAAAATGGTGGTACCCCCCACAGCAAAAATGGAGCTTGGAGGAGTGGAGTGCTTTAGAATAAATGTGAACAGTTTGGTCTTCACTCTATTTATCCAATCCCAGATGCCCAGGGTCTGCACATTATAACTACAAAAACATTTGTGGGATGTAATAAGTACAGGTGCGAAGTTGCTCTTTAAGGAAATTTTAGTTTCAGGGAAATCCAGGAATGGAAATCTATTGACAGCCTATTTCATATCTGGCAAAAAAAAGTTCAATATTTACAATTGTAATAGTTATTTCCTCAGCCCCTTGTATAGTCTAGTCTCTGGGCTAGGTACTTTATAAACATTATCAGTAATCCTTAAACTACATAAAAAATGAGTATCGTGATGCCCGTTTTATGGAGGAGAGGCCTGAGTTTAAGGAGTTTGTCCAAGGCCCCACATTCAGTAAGGGGAAGAGCATGAAACTGAACCAAATCTGTCTGACACCAAAGCTTTTGCACTCTAGGTCACCAATCTCTACCAGTGCCAGAGTTCACCACCTTTGACCTTTTCATCTGGAATCTGCATGGTGATTCCCTTAATACTTGTATTTTATGCCATCGACTCGTGATCTTCCTGACTTCTCTGTAAGTATTTTTCTATCTATTCAATAGTTTGGACCTCTCATTTTTCCCCCACCTATTTTGAACCTCCCATTTGAATAAACAGACTTGCCAATCCAGAAGCCTTTCTTCTGAACCTGAGCAAGAAAACACAAATGGAACAAAACCAACGATGGTGGCTACTCTGAACGTATTTTTCTGGGTCCTGACTCGTGTTGGCCTTTTGTAGAGGAGTTCCCAAGCATTTGACAGTAAGAAGCCAAAAGGCCAGCCTGCCCCCCACCCCAAAATTTCTATTTTGTAATGTTCTTCCTGTAACAATTGATCAAATTTGTCTATAACTTAACTCTCCCAAGCGAGTTATGCATTATGATGCGAACAATCCATACAACCCAAAGCTTACTTGAGAGTGGTAATTCTGTAGCCCATTGTCAGCAATTAAAAAACTGAACTGGAAGTTGTTTGAAGCTTAAGAAGGAGGTTCTGAAAAGTGTGAAACAACATCAACAAGGTTTGTTAGGAGAGAGTTGAAAGACCCGGGTAGGAGGAGCTCCTGGGATGGGCAAGCCACAGCATACCACTGCAGGGCCCAACTGAGTGGCAGGTTGCTGCATTAGAAGGAAGATAAAATAGAAGGGCACAGAGTAGGTGTGGGTGCACGGAAGCCTAGATGTTCTTTGGGCCAGCTCCATGCATTACTCCCACACCCTCAGATTGCCTTCTGTACCGAGACTGTGGTTGTCCTAGCTAATGCATCCTTTCTGCCCCGGACCTTCTCTCTCTAACTCTTTTTTTGGTCCTTCAAGGACTTATTTTGTCCTTGAAGGACTTATTTGTCCTTCAAGACTGAGAAAGCATGTCACTACTCTAGGAAGTCTTCTCAGACTAACCTGGAATCTGGCTTATTCACTTTGGCACATAATGCTAAATAAATGATCCTACCAACATGTTTATAATATATCGGGATGATGGATTTGTATGTCTGTGTTCCTTTCTACTCTGTTTCTTATAATTACCTCTAGGATAGGTACTGTAGGTTAGTCACTTTTGTATCTTCAGCGCCAATGTGTTTGCTGCCAAACGATCACTTGATAAATATTTGGGGATAGGAACACGGAAAAGGGGCTGTGAAATTGGTGGCATTAAATTTTTTAACTAAATGTTTATTTTGGCTTATAAATCTTGATGTGATTTTAGAAATTGTGTTTGATGATCATTGCAAGTGCTGCCTGGAACACTACCTTTGCAAATCATTAGCCTTCCTTTTTTTTTGTCAAATATATAAAACATGAAATTTACCATTTTAACTATTTTAAGTATATAATTCAGTGATGTGAAATACAATGACGGTGCTGTGCAACCATCACCATTACCCATTTCCAGAACTTTTCATCCCAAACAGAAATGCTATAACCAGTAAACAATAACTCTCCATTCCCTCCTGCTCCCAGCTCCTGGCAACCTCTCTTTTGTTTCTGTAAACCTCTCTTTTGTTTCTGTAAATGTGCTTATTCTAGGTACCTCCAGGAAGTGGAATCATACAATATTTGTCCCTTTGTGATTGCCTTATTTCACTTAGCATAATGTTCTCAAGTTTCATACACGTTATATCATGTGTAGAATTTCACTCCTTTTTAAGAACAAATAATATTCCACTGTATGGATATACCAATTTTATTTATCTATCATCTATTCATGGTCATTCAGGCTGTTTCTACCTTTTGGCTATCGTGAATAATGCCGCTGTGAAGATTGGTGTACAAGTCTGTTTGAGTCCTGGCTTTCAGTTGTTTTGGACATACACCTGGAGTGGAATAGCTGGGTCATAAGGTAATCTGTTCAGTTTTTCTGAGGAACTGCCAAACTGTTTTCCACAGCAGGTACAACATTTTATACTCTCACCAGCAATGCATAAAGGTTCCAATTTGTATGCTAGTTACTTTCCATTTTTAATAACAGACACCCTAGTGTGTGTGAATCAGTGGTAATTTTGTGGCATGAAGTTTAGGTTTTTGCTATATTTATATTTTCAACTTTGAGAATAAAATTTGAGTATTAAATTGATATGCTTCAACTGTAAAAAATGAGAAATTTACTGTTATTTACGAAACTCTGTTCCCCAGCCTAGGCATAGTTTTGAAAAAAGTTAAGATAGAATATGGAAGCAGAAAGTAGGGAGGGAAATGATAATATTCTCATGACCTGCCATCCAGCAGTTTCCTTTGCGTTAATAACCTTCACAATGTGGTCCACAGGCGCTTCTGAAAACACATTTAATTGACAAACGTATGGACCCAGACCATTCTAGTAATGGTCTCCAGTGAAATTAGTTCCATATTTTTGCATTAGTTTGAGCATTTTTATGATTTCAAAAATGGAAAAAAGCTTACAGAAAACCACATATACATAAATGCTGTGGATGTGAAAATATGCATAGAAAGGTTGTTTATTTTTATGAAACTTTTTTCACAGCATATTAAGGCAAAACCAATGTTATTGCAATATTAAAGTTCAGAATTTCAGCGATCTATTAAGGCCCCTAGAGGAACGTTAGTTACAGCAGGCAACTCCAGCCCTTCACAGAGCTGCCAATGGAGAAAGATTGCTGTTGCACAGGCTTAACTGAGGGAAGCATTCAATAGGAGGAATTTTATAAAAGTGATTTTACAGCACTCGTTGAAGGCAATCAAATACTCAGAATTGATTGACTTATAGGCCTTGGTGTTCTGAAATGAGTCATCGGCAGACAGCAGTATACCCATGAGACAAGAAGTAGAAAGGTGACCAGCCTTACATGATATGCTGGTACCATATAAGTACTTGCTGCAATGAAAAGGTTTTGTGAGCATTACCATACAGTATCTAACAAAATCCTCTTTATTATAACCTTGTGAAGTAGCCACTGCTGAGAATGTCATCTTGATCTGTGCAAAGCAGACCCTGAGTTCTAGAGATGGTGTTTTCCCCTACTGTACGTAGCTAGTCACCAGATGGGCAGTGTAGTATAGTAGAAGGTGCATGAGATTTGGAGAAAGACAGTGAAGTTCAAACTCCAGCTCTGGCACTATTCTGGCGCTATTTCATTGGAAAATCTCCTTAAGTTCTTTACATCTCAGTTTCATCTTCTATAAAATGGGACTAATAGCATTTATCTCACAGTGTTGTTTTGAGAGTAAATATTTAACTTGAGGAGTTGTTTTGACATATTTCCCACACCCATGTCTATGTCAGACATCACTAATCAATCCCAGCACACTCTCACATGGAGCATACTGCAGCCTCGGAATCTCTCTTTAAGTACAGCTGTGGGCAGCTGTACCAACTGAACAGGGTAGGCAGTAGGGGTGGGACTTGTTTGTCACCCTGGTCCTCAGAGCTCCATTCACTGCTGCCGAGGTTTACCATTCATTTGTCTCTCAGGACCATTCTTTATTAGCTTATAAGAAAGTTTAAGACATTTTGTAGCTGGATCCATTTGCTTAGAACTTGCTCCTCCTTCTTCCCTTCTACTGCAAACAAGCTAATCTATCCCCACCTGCCTGTGATACTATCCCTGAGCCTGCAAGAGGCAAACGGAGGAGGCTAAGTTAAGTAGTTAAATGGAGAGAAGGGAGAGATAGGAAAAAATATCCAGACTAATTGGGGTCTTTGTCATTTGTTTTCTAATTTTCTGTTCTACTGACATTTTTCATTTGAGGAGTTTTGTCCAGTAATGGTGTTTATTAAAATAGTTAAATCCCTCAGTCTGAAGTTTTAGCTGTTGTATAAGTATTTGTAGAAAGAAAACTAGAGGCACTGATGTGTTCAAGGTCACCCAGTGAAACACAAGTAAAAGTGGCAGACAGCTCGGGTTTGGACCCTTGATGGATCTGAGGTTATCAAATTGGATTCTTGCATTTTAACTTCTATGGATTTTATAAAGTGGCCAACCTTTTCTTTAAGCTTTAATCTCATGATCAAAGAACGCACTTAAAAATACTTCAGGATTAAAGTTTTATTTTTCGTGAGTTTTATTGGGAAGAAAACATGATTTCTTACTTGCCCAAATAGTAAATAAAGATTATCTTATCCTCGTTAGTCCCTAATATCTTGGGTTCAAAAGTAACTGAAGGGATTTCACTTAAGATGTGAAACAAAACAAAGACAGCAATTCCCATTAGGTTTACCAGCTATTTGTTAACAACTGGCTTAAAAGCTTCATTTGGAATCCTTCGTGATTCAGAATTCTTCCTGACTTGGAATCAGCATGCAGGTTATGAACAGTTTTCTCATTCAATCTTACATGACGCTGTCATCTTCAACTTTACAACCTTACTTTGTACCTTTCACTGTCTCCTAGCTTCATCTATCATCATTTCCTTCAGTGGCTCCCGTATAAAACAGATGAAAAATGAATACAATATTGTCTCAAAGTCTAGACATAATCAATCAGGCCTGCTTTCTAATACCTATAGGTTGGGGTGTGGAGCAGTGGAGCCTGTAAGGTAAGCCCTCAACTCATGGCCATGATGAGGACTTCCTGGCCAGCATTCCTCACCGGAGGTCTCAGCATATTCATGCCAGAGGAGGACCCTGCAAAGTCCCTCACAATCTGGCAATCTCTCGATGGGCCATGGAACCCAGTCCAAGCAGCAGTCTGACTATCGTCTAGCTCTTGCTCTCCGGAGAATAGATCACTCCAGGGATAAATGCGATGTTTCAAATGCTTCGTTCTTGTTTCTTAAATGTCTTCGTGAGTTGAAGAACATTTAAAAATAAAACCAGACATTTGTTTCTCAACAGTCACAGTTCAAAATGCCATGTACAAGTCTCCCTGCGGTCATTTTTGAGACTAAAAAGCTTTTCATGTTGCTTCTTAAACAGAAAAGCAATTTGGAAGGGAAGGAAAGCATTTGGCATTCCCAAACAGTGACCCCGAGTGTTGGCCCCATGGAACATTATCAAATACCCTCAGTCCTCAGGGACCGGAGAGTCAGAGCCTGTGAACATGGCATATGTTAAAAGACCCACTTTGCAGATGTGCATCAATTCTGGTTATCATTAGGGTGACTCTGGGGACAATTAGGGAAGACAGATTTATCTTTGGCATTTCCTGTGCTGTGGCACAGTAGAAAAGAGCGAGGGCTTTCGAATTAGGCAAATCTGGATTTTTACTGTAGCTCCACCATTAAATAGTTGAGGGATCTTGGGCCATTATTTTAACTCCCTAAACCTCAGTTTCTTCAGAAGTAGCAGAAGGAATTGTGATACCTACTTTGCAACTTTCGTGTTCAATAAGATATGGTGTATATCACATTAGTAACACATGAAGGGTTCACAATGGGTGATCATTTCTTTCCACTCATGGCAGCTTCCTGGGCCTTACTTAGCTGTATTTTATTTATTTTTTATTTTTTTATTTTTTATTTTTTACATTAATCTTTTTTTTAATTGTTATTCAAGTACAGTTTTCTTTCGTTTGCTCCCGTCCCAGTCCACCCCCCAGTGTTCCCCACCTCCC